>JAAGKR010008166.1:0-12439 GCA_011419295.1 Clarias macrocephalus
CAACGGGCCACAGTTATTCACCATCGAGCAGTGGGGGACCAAAGACAAACTGCCCCGGGCTCACACGTGGTGAGTAACTCTCAGACTTCAGACTGCATGGGTCATACATAATGTGGAGCTAAAATGGAACTGTGGGTGACCATCTAATGTGTAAACCAATGTTCTATTGACACAACTATTCTTTTAATTGTTGGTTGTATAAATATTGTAATAAACCTTGCTGGAGCAATACATCCCTTGCAGAATCTTGCAGAGATTTTTCTTCTTGTCCTATAATTTTGCTGCACACATTCTTACTAGTTTCTCAGTCTGTTCTGAAGAAATCCAGTTTTCCTGCCCCTTATAAGGAAAACCAGCTTCTTCCCAGTCCCCGCTGAGAGGAACCAGTTTCTACCCAGTCCCCGCTGAGAGGAACCAGTTTCTGCCCGGTCCCCGCTGAGAGGAACCAGTTTCTGCCCAGTTCCCACAGCGGGAAACCAGTTTCTTCCAGGTTCCCGCTGAGAGGAACCAGTTTCTGCCCAGTCCACGCTGAGGAAAACCAGTTTCTTCTCGGTCTCCGCTGAGGAAAACCAGTTTCTTCCCAGTCCCCTCTGAGGAAAACCAGCTTCCCAATTCCTGCTGAAAAAATGTTTTCCAGTCCCTGGTGATGAAATCAAGTTTCCCAGTCCCTGCTGAGTTTCTTATTCCCCATCTGAGGTAAACCAGAATACCAGCCACTTCTCAGGAAAGCCAGTTTCCCAGTCCCTGTTGAGGAAAAACATTTCCACATTTTGGTTGTCCTAGGAAAGGCTTCTCCCATCTAAGCTTGGTTGATTCTCAGGCTTTTGGAAGATGTTGTTAATTTAATAACATGGGTATTGGTGTGATGTTTTTTTTTTTTTTTTTTTAAATAACCAAGGCATACTTCATATATTTCATGAATTTATTTTAGAAGAGCCTATGGGTAACTTTCCAGAAGATGGACGGCTTCATTCTGAGAACACCATGTCATCTGTGAAGCAGGGTGCTGGTAGCATCACATTCTGGAAGAGATTTTCCTTTGAAGTGAAACTGGTCCAGCTCGTTGATGCTGGTGGCTTAGCAATACTCAGACTCTGCATGATCTCAGTATAGATTTGGAGAACACAATGCTTTCGTGCCACACCTCATACCGTACTACTAATTAATTATTATGCCTGATGCAGGAGTTTCACAGCGATAGGGGGTGTGAGTACTTATGCACTCAGGTTTAAAAATCACAGCTTTTAATGATGTCCTCTCTCTGTCTCTGCCTCAGCTTTAACCGTCTGGATCTGCCTCCGTACGAGTCGTTCGAGGAGCTCCGTGAGAAGCTGAACATCGCCATCGAGAACACCCAGGGCTTCGACGGAGTCGACTAGTAGCGTCATGGCGACGGCGTCACCGTGGAGAACGACGCACGGGGGGTGTATCGGGCATCCGAGGGACGTCGGGGTGACACCCTCCTCAGAGATCAGGGTGCGGAGGAAGCCTGAGCTACAGAATACCCCACTATGCTATCACTATCGTCACTGCGCTATCGTAAAGCTCTGCACCGCCAGCGCGCGGCTTTCTGCGACGTTTACGCGAATGTACACACGTATAGACTTATTAAACCCCAGGTTTTATCCTCAGCACAAAGGTATACAGTCTAGATTATATTGCACAATTGTGTAAGCTTTTTAATGTGAACTGTCTGCAGGTTGTTTTTGGTTGTTTTTGGACAGAATTTTCAGTGTTTTTTAAACAAACTAACAGCCTGTATAATGCACTGTACCATCTGCAGTTATTCTACAGATTATAAACTTGTCTATAAATGTATGTATATATACAGTATATACATCACTATATCACGCTTGATATTAATACTCATCAGCAGTGTTTCGGCAGGTTTGAAGAAGTGTTTGAAAGTTTTTGCCTCCGTCTCAGGGCTTGGTGGCAGGATTCGTTATACACGCTTGTGTCTTCGTCTTTATCCCGTCTTTTCTTTCTGCTTCTTTCTCGGTTTATTCCTTTAACACTGCGGGTTTTTTTTTTTTTTTTTTTTTTTACGTGAACCCGGGTTTACCAGCGGCTCGCTTCAGGAAACGCAAGGTCTAAACTCTTTTTAATCTGCATATCAAATTTTTGTACCTTAACACCTTTTGTAACAATAGAACGAGTCTTAATCCGAGCCCGGGTCTCTGTCCCGGCTCGCGCTTTGATTTCCCGGAAGAAATCCTTATCTCTTCTCGGATATGTTTACATGCTGAGCGTAAGCACTTTCTCTTTTTCTCACTATGGAAATTTATCAGACTGTTAAACTCCTGTTTTGTTGCTTCATGTTAAAACAAATCTTTGTTCTTTTAAAGAAAAAAAAAAACTAATTTTTACCTTAAACTGATCAGAAATTTTATCAGCACTTGTACAGAGTTACCGTGTAGAGGACCAGGGGATAAAATAAAGCATAAATAAAATAATAAATAAATAATTATCTTAAGAATTATAGTCTTTTTTGCTGATGAATAATCAACCCAAATTATATCTGTGAATAATATTAATTCCGAAGAGTAGTTTTTGCATTTAAATTTTTAAAAACAGAAATATTTTACCTTTTTTTTTTCAATTAATGGTTAAGTATTAAATTAAATAATTAATTAGTAATTATTTTGGCTATACTTTCACATTTTTGTTTCTTTTTTTTAAATATAAATTTATTTTTTTTTCCCCATTCTGGTCCAACATTTTCAGCAATATAACAGGGTTAAATGTCTATCATAAAATTATATATATATATATATATATATATATGCCTTTAATCTGGAATATAAATCATACTGGTTTAATCAGGTTATGTGCCAGTGTTCCTGGCAGCATATTTTTGGGGAAACAAATAAATAATAAAAAATAAAAAGATATCTATATTACCTCATTCTGCATTCTCTTCTCTTTTTATTTAATCATGCATTAAAGGATGTTTCATCTTACACTGACTTGGGCAATATGGTGTGTTACCACACGAGGGCGCTTTACTGCAGGGTATTTACACACTCCAGTGGTTTTTAGATGCACTGCCTGTTCAGCGAGGTAGTTATAACATTACTGTATATGCACACACACACACACACACACACACACACATCACACAGTGGTTTTTGTACAAGGCGAGTGTGGTTTCTACAAACATGAACACTGAAAGTGACAAAAAGCTGCATTTTTGTCCTTTATGTCTTGAATTTCTTTTAGCTAATAAATAACAAGGAACTCTGAAGGTTTCTGATCGGAGACACTTTGGAATCCTACGAGACCTTTAGAAAGTTTCGCTGACACTGAAGACTCCTTCCTTAAATGTTACGCAAAATTTCTCCTCAAAGAAAACTTCACATCGACGCACCAAAGGTTTTCTTCAACATGGCAAGCCTGTGTGTGAAGTGTTGCTATAGCAACAGAAATGGTTTATAATGCGTGCATTAACATTAATGATTAATATAAATGATATTATGAATAAGAGTAATATTAGAGTACGATAATGTATGCAGTGTGTAGCCTCGCAAGGATCACATGTCTAACTTGTATAAGTGTGAAGTTTCGCTTTCAGTAACGTAACATCACTGAATCCTAAAAGTTTCTGAGCCCCTTTTTTATAAAACTAGTGACTGACACGGGTCTTGTTTTCTTCTTCTTTTCCCCGCCCATCCCCCTTCTCCTTTCTGTTTTTCCCTTTCTTCGCCCCTCCACCCTACTCAAGAGGTCAGGTAACAGGACACACACCATCCTATTCAGCCTCTCGGACCCTGGAGGGTCAACAGGGCGGGGGGAGGGGCTCCGGGCTCCAGAACCGCCGTGCGCTGATTGATATCGTCCCTGTCCCATGCCGGATCTTTTTGCTTTTCAGACCATGATTATTACTACTTCTTGTATTGATCTGCCGTCGGCATGGTGACCTCTGACCCCAAATATATTTGCATATTGGCAGTTTGAGAGGCCAAAGTGGAGCATGCACACACACACACACACATGGGGGAAAGGGTGATGAATAAAGATTAAATACCTGTAATGTTTGTTTGCTAACGTTTGTGAGATTCTTGCCGCACGTCTTTAGTTGTGTTCCGATCAGCTAGTAGAAAGTACGATTCCAAACTGTGGACAAGCAAAGTTTCTCATCAGGGGAACATCAGGGAACAGAAAAAAGGGATTTACAAAATGTATTATCATTATTATCAAGGATGACATCATATCATATTAATTTGACAATTTGATAAATCTGTAAAAATATTTTATAATTAATGTAATAGTGTAATTTACTCAAAAAACTTCAATAAATCAATAAATCCTTACAATCAAATAGGGTAGTGAAAAAAGACTGCACAGGAATCATTTCTCTGTGCATCCTGCAAATGAATCAAATGATTTTTTTTTTCAATTTATACACATTTCAATAGTGTATGTGCTGTAATGTATCAGTTTCTGCGTCAAGAAGTTAGCTCTTTGGCCTCGCACCTCCAGGGTTGAGGGTTCGATTCCCGTCTCGGGTCTGTGGAGGTTCTCCCCGTGCTTGGTGGGTTTCCTACAGGTTCTCCAGTTTCCTCCCACAATCCAAAGACATGCAGATGAGGCTAACTGGTGTTCTCAAATTGTAGTGTGTGTGATGTAATGTACTGGCACCTCTTGTGCCTTGTGCATGTGTATGAGTATGTGTCCTGGGATAAGCTGAAAATAAGTTGATCATTTTCGTAGTGTGAAATTTCCACAGCGGCGGCAGCAACAGATATCCGTGGTGATCTGCTTTGGATTATGCGCTGTTCCTAATGACTCATGTTGCAGTGTTTTGCTCCTGTTATACTGCAGCAAATTGTCTTCAACTTGCTATTTATTAAAAACCATCAGGAACTGTTGGGTCGAGGGTTCGATTCCCGCCTCGGGATCTGTGTTCATGGAGTTTGCATGTTCTCCCCCTGCTGGGTGGGTTTCCTCCGGGTTATCCAATTTCCTCCCACATTATAATAACCTGCAGGCTAACTGGTGTAGCGTGTGTGTGTGTGTGTGTGTGTGTGTGTGTGTGTGTGTGTGTGTGTGTGTGTGTGTGTGTGTGCCCTGTGATGGATTGATACCCCATCCAGAGTCTCCTAGGTCTCCTAGGTTAGGTTTCGTGCTCCCCGCGACCCTGTATACAGGATAAAGCGCTATAGATGATGATATGATAAAGGACATCATACTTTTCTCTCGTGGAAAGTTTATGAAGCATGTTAGTTAAAGTTCCCACTTAGCAGCTAGAAATCTATTAGATATAGAAAATAGGAATCCTCTATTAAAATTAATAAGACCTTAAACTTACATCTTTACTGGTGGAAAGCGCTGACGCTGGAACCTCCTTCCAATAATAAGTTACACCAGCGCAATTCTCCTTACAATAGACTTTACCGTATCAGTGATGATACTCAAGTGATGAGGCATTAGATCAACTCAAATCCTTCTGACTAATCAGATTGGATCATTCGACAGCGCAGTTATTAATGCTGGAGTTCATAACTTGTTAATATAAACTATTAAAGGAAAGAATGTTTTATACAGTTCTATACTACACAGTTTGCACACTTGCAGTATGTGTGATGCTTACGTTAAACCAAAGACAGATTTCGACCTTTTATTTAGGAGTTCCCACTATGATCAAGGACAGAAGCTCAGCTGGTGATGAAACTGTGTGTGTGTGTGTGTGTGTTTATGTTCTCCAAATCAGAGCATTGATAAGGCAGAGCTGGGCAGCTGGACAGTACACAAAATTATTGATCCTCCCCTTATTTCTGAGTGGAGGAGGAGAGTGACCTGACCTCCCCCGGACCCTCGGACTCGCGACACAAAAGCCCAGCTGTGAGGTCTGATCGGCACAAACTCCCTTTTCCCACACTCAAGTATGGAAATTAAAGCAGAGTCAAATGGCGGGTTGAAGCTAGTGGAGGGTTTGCTGTTGCTCCTCACCACAAACCTGACCATTAAGATGACACTCACAATGTTTACATGATGTTGTGTTACTCTGACGCATTTATTTTAAATTGGAATACATTTAATTGGACTACTGTCCTTGTCCCACTACTGGTATACAGGTATACAACATAGTTAGCAGTAAACTGGTAGCATGTCGAGTGACAAAACCATTGACAACGCTATACATTTTATATGTGCTGTAAGATAAATTTTTTTCTACACACTGTTCCCTTGTATTTTTTAAAAGCTCAGTGTAGAGCATACACGGGACACCTCGCCTGATTTCTATACTGGATCGAGTTATACGTGAAGGAGTATCCTGACACAACTGCATTATCTGGGTTTGACTTTGGGAAGTTCAATATAGTACGATTTTATTTATTTTAAAAGCCCAGTCGGTTAAACGGACTAATGCAATTTTGGTCTGTGATGTAATAGGGCAAGCTGGAGTTCAATACTAACAAGCTTATAATACGACAATACTAACAGGCTGAGCACGGGCTCATATCTACACCTATCATAGTGGAGTCGGACTCAATTCGGCCCATAGTTTGATTCCCCTGCCGTGCTTATATACTGGGACACGGGCAGTAGTCAGATTAATGATCTAGTCGAGATATAACCCCAGCTCCACTTCACTGTGCATGTAAAAAATAAAAGTTCTGATATTGGTGTCATATCTGTTTTGTCATCCAGAAAAACACTTCAGATGTCCTGATTGGTTTCCTAAATAAATAAATAAATAAATAAATAAGAGTTGTTTTTTTTGTCAAGTTATGACTGCGTCCTCACTGATGTTAGCATATAAAGAGATTAGCAGAATGCAGAGACAACAAATAGAACTGTGACTTATACCTCAAGCAATGACACAGGGACTGATGATGATGATGATCCAAATAAAAACTAATTATTACAGTGTAAACATGTACTGTAAAAATTCTGTACAATTTGGCAGTAATTTTGCTGTTCCATCAGTAAATCACAGAGGTGTAACGGCGCGCAAACGTCATGGTTCGGTAAACTTCGGGACAGTGAACGTTACAGTTATGTAACATCTTTGAAATTGTATTTATTTATTTAAAATTTATTTATTGGTAGTGTTACTGAATGCTTACTCTAAAACAGGGATTAAATACTTAAGTGTTATCCTAAATAGATTTGTTGTGTAATGCACCAGGTAAATTTTCACGCCATCTAGTACATTATAATCATAAACAGAGTCATTTCTATTGGATACTTTAATAGATTTTGTTTATGATTGATTGTCTGTTCAAAACCAGATTTAAATAGTAAGTATAGGATGCTTAATGATCACTTACAAACTAATTAAGCCCTAATTAAAGGGTTTATTCATTAGCACTGAGGAAATGAACTGCCTGATCAGTTTGCCTAATTTGGTGATTTTATGAAGGGCGGGGCGTGTCGTTGCCATGGTGACCGAACTCCGCGCTCTGGAGGTGTCCATCCGCTGCAGAAGCTAGTCCTCAGGCTCTCTGGCCACCAGCTCGGTGTGTGTGTGTGAGGGTCAGTGTGTGAATGAGAGAGAAGAGAGGAGGTTGTGTTAGAGAGAGAGCAGCCTCTGGACAGACAGCTAGCATGCGCGGACTGCTCCAGTAAATGGCGCGTTTTAAAAGGATATTATTTCCCCCGCTGCTGTTTCTCGCAGTGTTCCTGCCAGGTAAGAGAGAGACTCTTCAACCGCTTAGACAGGTTAGTGTTAGTTACTACTCACACTCTGGGGTGAAGTTTGTGAGACATCTTCACGGTGTTGCTCTAAGTTATAATAACCCGAATAATCCACTTAAACCTCACATACGGAAACCGTTTAACTGGAAAAGCGACCGTTTTACTCGTTGTTGTTTGAATTTAATTTAGTTTCGACGCGCGCGTGCGCCAGTTTCGCCCTGACATCACTCCTCGTCCTGAGAGCGCGAGCGCGGATTTTTAGTGTTATGTATCCTCCTCCTTTACGCGCTCGCGAGGCGCACGTGCGCAACTCGAACCTGCGCCAGAGCGCTCGCCGTTTCCTCCTCAGGCCGCTAGGTGTCGCATTTATTTATTTATTTATTTATTTATTTATTTATTTATCTTTTGACTTATTTACTTAAATCTTTTATTGAGATAAAGATAAAGAGACTTTTAAAGAGTCATTGTGACTTTATTGTGACACAACGAAATTTGTTTGGTAGCTCTCAGAGACGAGCAGCAATAATAAACATAAGAATAAACTAAAGAATAAACAAAATATAATGACTAAGAATAAACACAAGGTAATTGCACTAAAATGTATAAATATAACAATGTATACAATGGAATGTATGTGAAGTGGGACCTGGCTTCTAGTTTTTTTGTTTGTTTGTTTGTTTGTTTTTTGTTTTATATTATTTTACTCTAAAGTAGTCTGATTTTGCAATTATTCTATCTTTGTCACAGTAGAGTTAGCTTGTAGCTGTAGCTAGTATTTAACAATTTTATTAGCTCAGAAATAGTATGTGTGTATAGACACATATTGTGTGTGTGTGTGTGTGTGTATATATATATATTTTTTGTTTTGTGTGTGTATATATTGTTTTATTTAGGTTACATAAAATTACATGAATTATTTAAAAGTTTTGAGCTTGTTTTTTGATTAACAGGTTTTATTTAACAAATTTTGAACTTGTTTTATTTCTGCTGTATTTAGGTTACACAAAATAAAATATTTTAAATGACATTTTATATAATTTATATGAAATGTCATTAAAATATCATTAAATGTGATCTAAACTGAAATTATTTATATACAAATTACATAAAGTGACATTATATTGTTTAAAATATGTAATTTTATGTAACCTAACTATAACAAAAATAAAAACAAGCTTATAAAATTGTTATAGCTTATAAAACTAGCTATAGCTACAAGCTCATTGTATGTATGTGTGTATATATACACACACACACACACACACACACACACACACACACATATAGTGTCCAGATTTATACTTATAGGGTGGCAAAAGTGGGCCTGGGCTGGTAAAGACCTAAAAGACACTGCCATTTATGTAACACTGATAATGTAGTTTAGTTTATAATTTTGTCGTTAATTCCCTCACCTGATCTAAAAAGCTTGTGTTCATTTCTGTAGATATTTCATTATCACCTGTATGATTTACCGACCCTCACTTCTGACAAAATTTCTCCTTTTCATGTAAACATGCCATTTGTCTACCTACACACACACCAAATATCAGAACTGTTTTAGTATTCCATACAGATTCGTTATACACATTTTGTTTTTTCGCCGTAGTTTGCCGTAGCCATTTGTTTGCCATCTCTGAAAAAATGTATTTAAATAGTTTGCTTTAAAATTTTATCTTAGATCATACTTTCTAAAACAAGCCCCAAAAAGCTTCTTTTATGTCCTTTACCTTGTTCAAAGTTTTTGCAAGACCTAACTTTACACAGGATCGATGTGTATTTTATCAGTACTTCCCAGTTAAAGATGATTACTACTATAACTGCAAGGACAGGTTTATTCTGTCCACATAACAGTGATAAACCTCTTAGACATGGGATGTGGGGTGGCAACCAGGGTGGCCAGGGTGGCAGATGTGACAAAATATTGTAACACACTACTTAAGGATGTTAAGCTATAGAAATGTGTGTCTGTGAAAGTTTGCTCACAGACCAGTAAGTTTAATAATATGTTTCTATGAGTAAATAAGTTAATAATATCAACATCTGTACAAATTCTTTACATTTTCCAAGATGTGGAACAAAGTTTTACGATCTTCCAGTCACGAGTTACGTATCTCTCAGATTAGATTATGAAACTTTATTTCTTGCTCTTTTGAATATAAAGTAAAAATAAAACTGTAGCTTTAGATTTAAGACATTAAAGTGGCAGTAATATTTTGTATCTTAAGTATGTACTATATAATTAATCTGGTAATGTGCTCGAGTATTGGTCCTTAAGGTCTGACTATGTACTTGAAATAATTTACACCCTCAGATGTTTTACCGTCTCCTAGGAGCTGATGATGTGAAGCCCAAGCCTGCGTGTCGTTTCAGTAACTTTTCCAGATTTCATGCAAAGAGTGTAATAAATCATTTTAAGGATGGATAGAGTCACTCTCCTCCCAGGTGCCCGACTTTAGGAGGCATGAATAACCGGATTAGACCAGCGTGAAGTGTAATCCTCACAGACATACGATCACTGAAACACATGATCCTTTGAGGCCACGTTTACGTTCTGTAAAGTTCTTGTGATTTTCACTAGGAATCATTAAAATATGATCAGGAATAAAATCCACAAATTGTAAAGAAGTGAACAATTTAAATATTAGGCCAAAGACAAGTCAGTAATACATATCAAAAAGTTTTTTTTTTTTTTTTAAGTCTTAGATCTTTCCCAGAGTTACTTTTCTTTCCACTGATGTTTCGTCAGAACAGAACTAAAACCCTCTCAGTCCAGTCACACATGGTCAAGATCACATGGTAACTCTGACTCCGGCTCTCTGTCCGTCCCCTCAGGTGTGCGGTGTTTCAGCGAGTTGTTTTTCGTTAAGGAGCCCCGAGATGTCACGGTCCTGCGTAAAGACCCGGTGATCATGGACTGCCAGGCTCAGGGCGAGCTTCCCATCCAGATCCGCTGGCTGAAAAACGGATCACCCATCCCCGAGTCGGACCGCGTCCACACTCTTTCCAACGGCTCGCTCCTCATCTCGGAGACGGAGAGCCGAAAGGGAGAGAAATCAGACGAGGGGTCGTACCAGTGCCTTGCTCAGAACAAATACGGAGCCATCCTGAGCCAGAAAGCTCGCCTGACTATCGCAAGTAAGTTCAGCGGTCCTTCCAGAAATGCTCAACAATCGGGTCAGTCCAGAATTACCTGAACTGATTATGGACACGGGTGTTATCTCTGGGTGATCTGGCTGCGGGTTAGATTCCATAAGGAAGAGTGTAGAATCTGTGCAAGGTGGTTATTATGGCTTTTACAGTGTTTACAACACATTTTATTAATATATATATATATATAGCCACGCCCACCTCTAAGTAAAAAGCGTTGGATTACTGGTATATTAACTAATCACTGTCCGGGTTCACTATGCGCCCTCTTCTACATACACACGCTCACAGAAGCCTCTGATTGGCCAGCTCACACTGACGAACCCCAACCAGGCACTGACCTCATCATATAGTACCCAAGCTTTTGAGAGGGCAGGGGAGGGGAGGGGGAGGGGAGGGGATGAGTTCAGTGCGAGGTTTGAAAGTGAGTGAGGATACACCTCCATTGGTGTGTAAATGAAGGTTTAAAAGGTTAGGCTCTGGGTGAGGAGCCTTTCAGTGTTGCCGCATCACGGTCATCCTTCCTCGCTTTTAGGAGTGTGTGTGTGTTGGTGTGAATGGGTGTGTCATGGTAGGGGTTCACACACACACAGCATGTATAGCGCTGATGACCTCACCGTTTCATAAGAGTTGTTCAATTCCGGATTCTGATTGGTTCAGAAGTTTCTTATTAGTTGAGGCTTCAGGGAGAAATTGATAACACCACGGCTAAGAACGAACTGAGTGGATGAGGCTACACCGATGTCTTTATCTTTATTATCACTTTATTCATTTAAACCTTTACTTCAATTTAAAAAAGTCATAATTTGGTGCGGCATCGTATAAAAATGCAGCACACGTAGACACATGGTGTGATAAGTTTTGCTTCTCAGCCATCCAGGGTGTGTGTGTGTGTGTGTGTGTGTGTGTGTGTGTGTGTGTGTGTGTGTGTGTGTGTGTCATGTTTTGGGTGTATGGCTTGATATAGATCTCTCTCTCTCTCTCTCTCTCTCAGGCCCTGTAGGGGGTCGAAGCTGTAAAACAGGAGCAGTGAGACTTACACAATTGCGTAACATTTCTGCAAAAAAGCGACAAATGCTGTTATAAAAACCAAACCAAACCCCCCCACGACTCCCCCCCACACACACACACCCCGTCAGTACAGTAGAGTGTGAGACAGTAGAGTCGAGCCATCCTGCCTCTCTCTCTCTCGGGGGTCACCTGTGTGTGTGTGTGTGTGTGTGTGTGTGTGTGTGTGTGTGTGAGCTTCACTCTACTAATGAGGTGTATCTGCAGTAAAGCGCGTGTTTACTGGCGTGTTTTACAGGCGTGTTTAGAGCAGGACTGCGATCTCGTAAAACTCAGAGCTTCAGCTACCTGAGTGTCGCTCGGCGCGGTCCAGGAGGCAGGAGATCACCCAGCCGATAGAATAGAAACACTTTGGGTTTTTTCCTTCTCTTCCCCATCCCCCCCCTGTGTGTGTGTGTGTGTGTGTGTGTGTGTGTGTGTGTGTGTGTGTGTGTGTGTGTCTTTTTGCCCCCTGAATGCCTAACTTTATTGTGCTCCTGGAGTGAAAGGAGCTACTGGTCTCCATGCAATCGCTTTCTGCTCTGCTGCTGAGCAGAACAAATGAAAAAGCCTTTCTCTCCGCAGCCTTTTGTCCCCCCGT
>JAAGKR010008166.1:12544-32662 GCA_011419295.1 Clarias macrocephalus
CCCCCCCCCCCCCCCCCCCAACAACTGCCCTCAACTGCCCCCTTGTCCACCACGGCCGAAAGAAAAAGCTCTACTCCAACGGGGTATTTGTCTGGCCTGAGATGAGTGACCAAACCTCGCGACATCTGGCCTTTCAGTCATCAAAGGAAGAGCAATTACACAATACCGAGAAATGTTAAAGGAGAAACGTGTGAGTGTGTGTGAGTGTGTGTGAGTGTGTGTGAGTGTGTGTGAGTGTGTGTGTGCTTGTTTATAATAAGTATAGTTTCGAATAGATCAATGGACCGAGTTAGTGTTTCAAGCAGGATTCAGAGTGTATAGATGTGTGTGTGTGTGTGTGTGTGTGGGGGGTGTTAAGGGGACAGGAAGATTAATGGTTCCACATGTGTGGACCTTTTGGACCTTTTGCCCTCTGTCTTCTCACCTTCAGCCGAAAGAAATATCTGTCACCAGAGCACTCACACACACACACACACACACACACACACACACACACACACACACACAGTGAAAAAAAAACACATCACAGAATCAGTGATTTTGTTTTAGTTGGTCAAAGTACAAACGGATTCTGTGATTTTATTTATTGTTCGCCTACGTAGAACTTTCTTTAAGTTTCTAGAACTTTCTAAAGTAGTTAATAGTGTTTATTAAAGTTATAATGTGTTACAGGTTGTTTGTTTTTGAAATAGTTTATTAGTTACTAAGTTTTGGAAAACAGATTTTAGAGACAGTTTCTTATAACTTTTGGTTTATTTGACTTAATATTTATTTATTAAACATGTAAACTATTGTTATATATATATGTTTAATTCATCAAGTTAATAAGTCAGTTATTAAGAAAATAGAAGATAGTTTGGCTTTGGTAAGCCCATTCATCTATAAAACCTTTATTATTATTATTATTATTATATTGTGTCACACTTTCCCAAGTAAATTTTTTCTTTTTTTTTTCCAACTCACTTTTAACTTGTAAACTTTTAACTTTTAAAATAGTTTCGCACACGTTGTGTGACATTATGCCGAGGTCTTTGATCTTAATAAAAGAAGAAAAAAAATTGTTTTAATTACAGCTTTTTAATCCGCGTCCTTCTGTGTCTTAAATAAATGAGAGAAACAGTCAAATCCACGCAGGGTCGCGTCCCCCAGTTAAGGCAGAGCGCATGACGTACCATCAGTGACACGCCTCAGCATTCCCCGATCCTGATCTCTACGCAAACCGTAGCCCGAGGGCTCGGAATGTCACGCGCCGGAAGCCTCCGTCTCTGGTGTCCCGGCTTCCGGACGAGGAAACACCGCGACTCGCTAAGATCAAAGGAAAAAAAACGGAAAGGGGAAAGAAAAAAAGCACAAATTTTTAGAGGTTTAACGAGGGCGCCTAAACTTTCAGGCACGGTTTAAGAAACATGCAGAGCGAGTTAAAGAGTGCTCCCGGTGTCAGTGTGTGTGTGAGGGAGAAGTGGTATTTAATTAACAGTGTGTAATAACGTGAATAAACTCTGCTCGCTCTCGCGGACACGACCTCCAGGCCCCGCTCCATTTTATTTCTCTGTGTACCGGACATGAAAGGTTTCCATGGTTTTCCTCTGGCAGCGGTCAGAAAGGTCAGAGGTCAGCGCAAATTGCTCAAGGGGCTGTACGCTTGGAGACAGAGAGGGAGAGAAGTAAGGGGGGGGGGGGGGGGAAGCACCAGGTCGGTTCGAGATTTTTTAGTTTCTCGCTTCCATGCATGATGAGCCGCGGTTTAAATGTCAAAGCGAGATGAGACTGGATGACTTTTCAGTAACGTGTGTGAGAAAAGACACCCAGGGTACAGATGTGACATTGTCAACGCGGTGCGAAAAAAACTCTTTATTTATTTGAAAGATTGTGTGAATTTAGACCTGCTTGTTTGTCTCTTCACTCCTTTAAAACACAAACAGACCTACCACGTAGAGAGCCACGCTAAGAATTCAATCTCCCACAATCCCCGAATACTGAGAGGGTCAGAGGGGCAGATCACACGCTCTCGTCCCGAGAGCACACGCCGAGTGATTTACGCAGATAAGGGTCCGAGAATTCTTTCGCCCTTTCTCTTACCCCGTTCCTTCCCCTCCCCCTCCAGCTCAAAACCTATTTGCCTCCCCATCTTTCCCCGGCCATAAGGCTCAAGGCAAAAGGGTGTGTGTGTGTGTGTGTGTGTGTGTGTGTGTGTGTGGTTGTGGGTGTTGAGCGGGGTCGGGGTCAGCCTGCGATTGGCTACAGAGAGAGAGAGAGAGAGGGGCCGCTCACAAACTCATCGGACACTCACGAACCCATCGACTGATTGATTTGTTGAGCTTCTCAGCACCGCATTCCTTCTCCTCCTCTCCGCCCCAAAGCTTCTTTTTTTTCCCCCACTATATTTGTCCAAAGAAAAACAAAAGTGTGACTGTGAAAAAAAAATGAAGGAGTCATGAAATGATGCACTTTCAGGACAAAAAAAAGGCTTTTTCCCTTTTTTGGGGAACAAAAATGACTTTCCTGCAAACAGATCAGGAAAAATCTGGATGGTCCAAGCATTACCCAGAGTGCAGTTCTATTTTCCGTCTCTCAGGACACACACTTTCTCCATCTTCCACACGAGACACGCTAATGAGGTGTGATAAGAGGAAGGAGTCCGCACCTCGTCTGGTCAGGATCGAATACACACGTGGTTCTGGGGTCGCTTCTCTCTCCACGTTGGTGGCGGTGGTGATGGGTTTCTGTCGCCCTCAACGAGCTGAAATGAATGCCATGGGACATTTCCCACGCAGATGTCCCCTTATATTGGAGAAAAAACATGTTTGCTGTATTTACGACGGTCGATTCGATTCGATGGGATTTTTAAGCATCAGGGTTCGATTTAAGAGCTGGGAGGTTTATTGTCTGATTCGTCTCAAGCTGCTGTGCTTCATCACAGGTTTTAAAGTATTAAAAACTACTAGCGATGGGACTGGGGCAGATCAGGTCAGTTATGAATCGTGATTCTTTGGTGTGGCAGTATGAATTTTAAAAAAATATTTTTTTTTTTACTTTTATAATAGAGATGAATCGGTCGATCAGCCAGTGACCAGAATGGTCTGGTTTCCAGTTTGATCAGCCTCTCTGCATTTCTGTTTCTACAGGTTAACTATTTATACGTCCTCATCCCGTGTGGTGCGAGTGAATTATTTGTTAAGTTTGTTTAGCAATAATAATATGACAGATGACTGAGAGACGCGCTGCTCTGTTAACGTTAAACTCTTGTATTTGAAGTTAGTTTGTCTTGTTTAAACGCTGCACTTTTTTACACTTTTAGCTAATTTTATAAGGAACAGGCTACATTTAATGACTCACTAAACTTCTTCAAAGGCTTAAAATTGTAACAGAATTGGGTGAAAATGTAATATTGAATCGGGATATTTATAAAACAGAATCGCAGTGTTGAACTAATCTGTACCTAAGAATCGTGACATCGTATCGGTGATTTCCATCCCTTAAAAATGAGTCAAATTGCCTGACCTTAAAGTTTTGCGCAATGCCGTGTCTCGTACAAAGCGTTTCTCTTCTTTTCCGCTCCACACTCACATAATCATGAGCAATAAATACAGCAGAGTTTTTAATCTTTTCATAAAGCAGTTATAAAGGCCGTAGACTGTACGATCGACACGCTGGTTAAACGTACCGCACTGGCCGCACAGCTGGTTGTTAATAAAACACCGACATGTTTTTTTCTCGCACTTCACCTCATGAAGGGACGTTCAGCAGAAAGTGAGTGATGTCATTCCGATCCAAATGGAGTACAGCGGGGTAACGGTGCGGATTCGTCAGGGCCGCGCGGATTTGGAAAAGGTCAGAGGTCAAAGCAAAGGGCAGATGGGCAGCATCGAGAAAGAGTCGTACAGCGCCGCGAGGGCGGAATAATAAACAAACACAACATGCTTATATGAAAAGAATCTGATATCACCGGAGGAGCTGAACAGTGTCGAGTTTCAGTTTATTTGCCTTAAAAATGTCCAAGATAAGTCAATTGGGTTTTCCTGCACACACACACACACACACACACACACACACACACACACACACACACACCAAACCCCCTGCAGCTCAGCTTCAGCTCTCACTGCAGCTTTTCTCCAACAATCAATACAGACAGACAGCGCTGAGAGAGAGAGAGAGAGAGAGAGAGAGAGGAAATAGTCAGAGCACATCCTTACTACTACTACACCCCCCTAAACACACACACACACACACACACACACACACACGGAGGTGTCTTTTCCTCAGCTTACACATGGCAGCTGTTTCCAACATGTGGCCCAGCTGCTCAGGTTTAATTTAATTACAGATGTTTTGAGAAGAAATAAAAGTTTGTTTCACAGACACACAGACTCCAAATTCCAGTTACATCCGTGAAAAAACAAAAACAGCCATAAATAAATCTGATATCTGGTAGGTTTTCTTACGGAAGCGTGTCGTGACGTAATTCCTCACAGTATGTTCATGTTATTTCATCACACGGTCCAGCTGGAGAAGGAGAGACGGAGCTCGAGAGCAGCACTGGGTTTATTTATCGCTGAAACCCAAAGCCGGACATGAGGTCGAGACGTGGTGCGGCTGTCAGGTCGCCCTGCGCCGCTCGTGCTTCACAACGGGAGATTCCCCACCGCGTCAAACACTAACAGCTGAAATTTACTGATCTGTGTGTCATAACACACACACACACACACACACACACACACACACACACACACACACGTACTGACTGCTTTTATTCATGTTAAAGTGAGTTCAGTCGTTTCTTTAGTTCTCAGGACGATCTGAATAGAGTCAGAACTCTGTGACGTCTCATCTATAACCGATGTCCTGTTGAGCTCGCTGTCAATCATTTTCCTCATCACACAAGTGTAGTAGTATCACATCATTTCCGAGGACGTCCCCGAAGCTGGGGGCGGAGCCAGACGGCCATATTGGATTAACTCACAATATAGACACGACATTGTTTCTGAAATTTCATGGCATTAAAGTGATATTTTACAAAATACAAGAATTATTTCATTATGTCATTTAAACATCGTCTTAAGTAAATTCTCTCATCATATGGATAATATCTTGTGTATGAAACACAGGTCCAAGTATTTATTATTATTTTTACATTCATGTAGAGCAGGTTGATCAATATTAGAAAAACCTAATGTTAATGATTAATAATGTAATGTTTTATATAGATATTTATAAAACTAAATATAGTTATTTTATTTTAATAACTAAATGACTAAAAAAATCTAAAAAAAATGACTTTAAAAATTTGCGAAATTAAAATGTCTTAATTCTTAGATTTCTTAACATTTTTAAATTGTTAAATATTTTTATTTCTAATTTTTTTTATGTATGAGATTATATTTGTTGTGATTGGCATCATAATTCTGTAAGATTTTATATAGAAAGTTATTGTTATTTAAAATGATGACATTTCCATTAGAAACAAGTATAATGTGATGTTGAAACGTAGATAATTTTTTATTATATCAATTATACATTATAATTTAAAATTATTTTGAATATTTCAGATTTTTCCCCTTTTTTATCATTTTATTCATTTAATTTTAAACCTAAAATAAATGAAGTAACAAACTCATTTCTTTAAAAAAATAATTTTTTCTTTTTTATATTTAGATAATTAAAAATGATAAATTTATGTTAATAATAATTGTATATAACTTATTATAATAATACACACTCGCTGTACGAGCACCGGATTGTAAGGTAACGGCGCGGGACGTCAAACTAAATGCAGCTGCACTAAAAATAGAACAGATTTGACAAAATGACGTCATGACGTCTCCTTCCTCGACCAGGCAGCTGTAGATGATGTGAGGGGCGGAGCTCCGTAAGAGTGAGCAGGACCGGGCCCAAGCATGTGGAAAAAAAAACAAACCCATCTGATCTCCAGTGATGGACCTCATGAGGTTCTGAGCAGGGTTTACCAGCGTTGTCACGTGTCACACGACTGCACGTGACAGGAAACTAAATGATGCCTAAAGTCATGACATTTGTGATAGTTTTTCACACTATCTGCGCCTCCATCTAACACTCGTACGCTTTCGCAAGGGGTCAGAGGTCACCGTGTTCCTCTTGTTCAGCAGCTCCTCTTCCTGATCTTTCTCATTTGACAACTTTTTACTATTCATCATCATCATTCAGGGCTTCAGGAGTCCGGGCCGGGTTTACTCTGCACCTGCGTGTGCGCACACACACACACACACACACACACAAACACACACACGCATGCATGCATGCATGTGTGAAACGTCTCCCTAATCTGAGTTAACAAACTGTGATTTAATTATGTCACTTGTGGTACAGGATGTATTATATTTTGATGTTATTGCCTTAAAAAATTTTTTTTCTTTTTTTTTAAATAATTTTTTTTTACTTTAAATAATGCAATGTTTTATCCCTCACTCCTAGATTTAAACGCTTTTTAACGTAAACTTTCAGGATATTTTTTAAGGATTTAGTTTATCAGTAGTTTATCTATTAACTCGGCTAACGATTAGCAGCTAGCTGCACTGATTACACTGATCACATCATAAAGCCGGAGGCAAACTCCTCACTCGTCTCACTCAGGACTCGTAGTGTCCCCTTTATCAGCTGCGGGTTAACTAATCATTGACCAGCACTTCTGTCAGACTGACCGGCCTCGCGCAGGAGGAGGTGGAGGTGCAGGGAGGCCGGGGTCCCGCTGGATCCTGGGGGTTTTATGGCTCTCGAACCTGATAAGCCTGAAAGTAGAAAGCAGCTCAAAGACCTGTGCTCTCTTCATTCAGACACTGGATCAGTGTTTATTGAAAATATAATAACTATAAACCCATCTGTAAAAGGTCCTCAGTGATCCTCGATCGCTAGGTTTAATCACACGGCACACGCGCGTCTGCAGCCAGTGTCTGTTTAAACAAGTGTTTTATCACATGGACACAGCACAGAGCTGCATGATACAGTATATACAGTATGATGAGTCTGATATCGACATCATGGGAAATTAGATAACAACAGATCTTTATAGATATTATTTAAAATATATATGTCTTCTTTGACATTTTTTTATAATTATAAACTGACTGGAAACAAACTACATAATTAACAACATTTATAAAAGTAGTTATATATATATTTATATATATATCATATTTTTTGCATAAATTGATTATATATTGCATTATTATATATATTTTTGAATTTATGTTCAGCAGCTTGATCAATATTAGGATAAACTTTTAGATGAAAAAATAATTATTTTAATCAAATATTATAGTAGGACTAATTTAAATATAGTAGGACCTAAATTTAAAATGTCATTTAAATTTAAATATGGTTACAGATTTCTTAAAAATAGGAAGAAATCTGTAAACATGTTCAAATTTACATTTTTATGACATTTTAAATTAAGATGAGAGTTTTACTGTTTCAAAAATGTATTTAATTATTTTATTTATTTATTACATAATTTATTATATAACTGATTATAATATTTATTACATATTTATAATATAAATGATATATATTATATTTATTATGCATAAAGTTATTTGTTTTGATCAGCATCATGATAAATTATGTGATAACTTTTTTTTACATAAAGTTGTTTTTGTTTTAAATAATTAAACATTTAAACATTATAATTAGAATCAAGTATTGTGATGTTAAAACTTGATATAATATTTTTATGAAATCAATTATAAATTATAATTATAAATAAATTAAGTAACAAAATTTAAATTTAAATTTTAATAATTAAAAATAAGGATCACTTTCCCCCTCATTATTTTTACAAAATGTTTTGAATATTATTTTGTGTGTGTTTTAGATTTCATTCTTTTTTTACACATAAAAATCATATATATAAGAGAAAATACAAGTATAAGAATATAATAATAATAACAATAAATAAACGCTTTTATATAACAAATAATAATCTAAATGCAGGTTTAAATATAAAAAATGGCAGACATCAGCTTTTATATTACAGATCCGACAGGATATTTCTAACATTTTGCTGCCCGATCCTTATTTAAGCGCAGTATTTTTAAAATATTGTTTCCTATTAAATGTGTAAAATATGGAAGCTGTTTGAATCTTTGAGTGATAGGAAACTCTGTGGATTAGACACTGACCAGTTGATTGTGGGTCGGAGGTTCTGACAGATCTGTTCAGGACTGAAATGAAAGAGAGAGAGAGAGAGAGAGGTGAGGATGTGGGAAGCCAGGTGACTTGACCAAAAAGAGATGAGGAGTTTTGAGGATTGAATCCTCTTCATCACACACACGCACACACACACACACACACACACACACACACACACACACACACACATGAAATCAGGACCAAAAGGACAGTGAGATCTGCTGCTGTGAGATCTGACGTGTCCGTGTTTATCCAAAGTCCTTTTGGTTCTCCACATGATCCTCCACACGACTGTATCAGCTTTCACAGGTTCTCTTCCTCCTTCTTTCTGAACGTGGCTCGTGACTCGTCCTAACCCCGGACCTTAAGCCATTATAGTGAAAGAAGAGACGCTGGTGATGAAGCGCACCTGGACGTTCCGGACGCTTCTTCAGGTTTCACCGCTCCCTTTGTGACCGCCGTCGCCTCGCCAGTCCGCGCCAGACAATCACCTTTCAGCGCTTTCTGTGGAACTTCATAAACAGTTTGACCTTCAAAAGACCTGAAACTCTTTACATCTCACAGGTGTAAGAGGAGGATGTAGTGCGTGCGTGCGTGTGTGTGTTTGGTGTTTCCGAACCCTAAACACTCTGGCTGTTGGTGGAACAAACAATGTCACTTTAAAAAAACAAAGCGAATTTGATGACCTTAAAAACGCTTTTAAATCACATCCTGGTGCCTTGAGGATTGTTTCCCTTTTACAGATGTTTTGTAACATGAAGTACCGGATCCGAGAGATCGACTCCCAAAGCTGTAGATCTTTATGTGTAGATATGAACTTTATGTTCTGACATTTTACAATCCTTTCTCTTTCTCTCTCTCTCTCTCTCTCTCTCTCTCTCTCTCTTTCTCGCTCTCCAGGTATTTCCACATTCACCCAGCAGCCTTCCTCCATAGTCGTGACGGAGGGTTCGGTCGCACGCTTCTCCTGCAAAATCAGCGCCGTACCTCCACCAATCATCACCTGGGAGTTCAACCGAGTCACCTTACCGCTGGCCACCGACAGGTACTCTACAGTACACCCCCCGCCCCCGCCCGAGAGCCGAAACCCATCGCCCGTTTTGTGGATTTTTATTTATTAATTTTTTTTATTTCTCTGAACTTTTCTGTGGTATTTTATCTTGCGGTCAGAATCACGGTGCTGCCCGGCGGCGTGCTGCAGATCCAGGGAGCGGACCAAAAAGACGCCGGGAGCTATCGATGCGTGGCGACGAACATCGCCAGCCGGCGCCGGAGCGTCGAAGCCACGCTGACCGTAACCCCAGGTGAATGAGGCAGATCCGAAAGCTTTTCTCGTCAATGCATTGTTTGTTTAGTCCCTCGATCCCTAATCGGTTTCTCTCATCATGTCCGTCCCGGTCCAGCCCCGTCCCCCAGAATCCCCCAGCGGCCGCAGATCATCGCCGGGCCGCGGAACGTCACGGTGGCGGCCCACGGGAGCGCCCTGTTGGAGTGCGCGGCGGTGGGGAATCCCCGCCCGCTGATCTCGTGGAGCCGCGCCGACCACAAGCCCATCGACGTCTACAACACGAGAGTGCTCGGGAACGGCAACCTGCTCATCTCCGACGTCAAGAGGCAGCACGCGGGCGTCTACGTTTGCCGAGCGACCACGCCGGGAACCCGGAACTTCACACTCGCCGCCGCTAACATCACCGTGCTCGGTCAGGAGGCGTCACGCGCACAATCAGGCAGATTATAAATATTTAAATTGAAACGTACAACAAGTAATTACACAGAATGTACTGATGTATTTCAGAACCCCCGTCTCTGGTGGAGTGGCCCGAGAGTCTGACCCGCCCACGCGCCGGGACCGGGCGCTTCGTGTGCCAGGCCGAGGGCATGCCCACTCCCCGCATCACATGGCTCAAAAACGGAGAGGCTGTTCACTCTAACGGACGCATCAAGATGTACAACAGGTAGATGAAATGTCCTCGTCCTCTAATACTCACGAATGGACACTAAATGTGATCGACTGGGATTGTTTTCGTCAACGCTTTTCTTTCCCGTAGTAAACTGGTGATAAACCAGATAATCCCCGAGGACGATGCGATCTACCAGTGCCAGGCTGAGAACGAGCAGGGCTCTGTCCTGTCCACGGCGCGCCTCATCGTGGTGATGTCAGAGGACCGGCCCAGCGCGCCCAGGAACGTCCACGCCGACACCGTCTCCAGCTCGGCCATCCTGCTGGCGTGGGAGAGACCGGCGTACAACGCCGACAAAGTCATCGCCTACTCCATACACTACATGAAGGCAGAAGGTAAATCAGGACGCTGCAGGTCCAGTCAGGGACACTCGAGGGCGGGACAATCTAATCCGAGTGAAAAGGTTCCGTAAAACTGTAATGGTGTCCAAATACTTTTATAAATAGTGTCTTCTTAGGCTCAGTATTGTTAATAATAGAATATTCAACCAGTTCTTCTCCTACAAAGTCTAAAATGAAATTCCTAGAAAGCCCGTGTGACCCTGAGCGTTGAGCTGATTTCATTTAAAATGAGAAAATGAGAAAACAATCACAATAACACCACTACAAAAGTCCAGTGTGAAACCACAAAGCCATTTAATTACTTCTTTCAGCTATTAAAAAAAAAAAAAACCTGGTTCTGGGAACCTGCCACTTTACAGTCCGGTCCTGCCGGGTCTCCATTGTGTCCCGTAAAAGCATGCGGGTCCTGCCGTTACGCATTGTCTGTAAAGAGGCAGCAGAAGTCACTTTCGGACGAGAATACGCATTTAATTTTTTTGTTCCCGGTCCGCTATTTTATTTTATTTAATTTTTTTCCTTTTTCCCTTCAGCCTAATTATCGCGCCGCTTTAGCATGAGAAAGAAAGAAAAGTCAGGAAAGGAAGCACCTGCCAGCACTTTCAGGAAAAGAATGAGAGAGAGAAAGTGCGTGTGAGTGTTTTTTTTTTTCACTCTGTGCTGCTCTTTTTCCGACCGCGGCGCATCTGCTGTTAGACGCCGTTACAGCTTCAGCGGCTGAGAAACCCGGAGGAGCCGACCGGCATTCTTCACTAATTAGCAGCATCATAAAGCAGGAGACGTAGATAGTGTGTGTGAGTGGTGCAGCTCAGGCATTGTCCGAGTGTGTGTGTATGTGTGTGTGGTAAATGTCTATTAAAGTGTAGCAAAGTCAGCGAGCAGGCTATTCAGCCAGAGAACAAGGCACGTCTTGTTGGCTTTTTTTTTTTTTTTTTTTTCCCTCCCGCTCCTCAAGGATCCGAAATTAAGAAACCCGGCCCTCCTCGTGACTCCTTTATGCGTCCGCGCGGCTAATCCGGACTAATTAAAGCCTCATCATAGGCGCTGGCGGTGTGAGAAAATCGGCGCGTGGAATTCACCTCCCCAATCTTAAATCGCGCGTTTAAAGAGGCGTGACCGATTTGATGGAGTTGACATGTCTCTTGTGCGCCGGGGGCCACCTCCTCCACCCCCCCCCCCTTCCGATTCGAATACCCGCACTGGTTTTTATTAGGCCCGAGAACTGAATAGGATTAACGAGGAAGAATAAGAAAGAAGCCTAACAGGGGTCTGATTAAGCGATTATGTCCTGATTAACGCATGTAAACGTTATAGAGGCCATGCGGCCGCGAGACAAAGGCCAGCCGTAAACGTCCAGCAAATACAGCCTGCCCTCTTCTCATTTTCTTCCCATTGACGGTTTTACACCTAAACGTGGCGATTCGCCTTAAATGAGCCCCGACAGCAGTTCGCATTTTAAACCCTCATTCAATATTCAGTAATATTCATCTACTGTACAAACCATAAAGTTAATTAATAGAAAGAAAAGAACGATTTAAAAACCTCACACTCTGGAAAGCACATAAACATCATAGCAGAATAATGATTTGAATCTGTTCATTCAGTGATCAGTCAGAATCAAGACCTGATTATTATTATTATTGTTAATGTTCAAGCAATTTCATTTATCTTTAGATCTCATTCTGATGTGTCAGTAATCGGAGGCTTAGTGGTTATCGCCGTGTCCTCGCACCTCCAGGTCCCGGGTTCGATTCCCGCCCCGGGGTCGTTCGCATGTTCTCCCTGTGTGTGCTCGGTGGGTTTCCTCCGGGTTGTCCGGTTTCCTCCCACAGACCAAAAACATGCAGTATGTTCCAACCACTGGATCAGAACCGCTCCCAAAAGCGCAGATAGAAATGTGAGGCTTGCGTCAGTTATTAACTGAACTATTAAGATTTAAGATTCTTTACGCGTCATGAACATGAATGCCTCGTCACTGATGTTTTCCTGCAGCAGACGCTCCTACATCTCACATCTGTAGTTAACAATATAAACCCCAGGAATGTGGAGCACATGGTTTCATTTATTTTCAGTTTTCCCGAATGCAACACGAGATCATGATTATACGTACAGTGTGCACAATGTGCACACAGACACCAGGATTATTAACTCAGTCGTCATGAAAGTTAAACTTAAAACTGTCTTAATTCTCAGACACCGCTGCTGAGTGGTGACGGTGGCCGATGATCTCGACCGGCACATTTCTCAATAGGAGCGTCCAAGGAGCTCAGTGCAGATCTGAGAAAGCGGGCGGTAGATTTATACAAGTCGGGAACATCGCTTTCTACAGAACAAGGTGAAGCCAAGCTCTGGAGGAAGACCCAAACTGTCACCCTGAGCTGGTTCAGAAACCTGCTCAGGAAAAACCCAGGAGCCACCAAGACTGAAAGGCCGCCGTCCAAGAATGAAGCCCCTCCTCCAGCATCGACACTCTGGACCTGGAATAAAGTCTGCAGCTTGAACATACGGACAAGGAAAGAATGTTTCAGGCAAGAAGAACACTGTAGCAGGTGATCAGCATGGTGGTGATACAGGAGCATCACACTCTGGAGTGGAAACGATTATCCGCACAAAGTAGATGGAATCATGAAGAAGGAGGAGAACCTCTGAATTCTTCAGTAGAACCTCAAAATCATCAAGTCCGACTGTTGAAACCTGGACAAAACTCCTGCCAGACACCTGAGTGGATAAAACAGGCAAACTTCAAACTTTTGCAGTATCAAAAAGTTGTGGGTCGTGCTAAAAAGTTGACACATTTTTATCAAACTGCATCTGTCCTGGCAAGTGCAGTGGTCAAATATCCACCCAGAATTCTGCCAGAAACTTGCTGATGGCCATCAAGACCGTCAACTAACATATGAATAGAGATGGAAACATATCCAACTCTACAGTAATAAATCAGAACCGTATACAAAGCATTAGGGTGGATCGATCTTCGTAGCCAGTGCCTGAATCATGTTTTTTAATCTAACAGGTCTTAACAACGAAGAGTACCAGGTCGTCATCGGCAACGACACCACGCGCTACATCGTGGACGACCTGGAGCCAGCGCAGAACTACACCTTCTACATCGTGGCGTACATGCCCATGGGAGCCAGCCGCATGTCCGACCACGTCATCCAGCACACGCTCGAGGACGGTGAGGACCAGATTTATATATATATATGTGTGTGTGTATGTGTGTGTAAGAGTGCGTGTGAGTGTGTCTCAGAAAGGTCAGAGATCAATCATGGGATTGTAGTATTCAACCTTGTACCCTTAAGTAGTCCGTTCTTTGATGATGAACAATGGGTTGAGGACCGAAAGGAGAAGAATGGAGCAGGACGAGAAAGAAAGAGATGAAAGGGCTCGAGTGAATCATTAAACAGAGGCAGTGTGAGTAGAAGGCTCATCTCTCAAGGAGGAGCAAATACTTTTACAGATAAAGGCAAAATCATATATTATATGAAGGATGGAGATTATGTAAATAAAAAAAAAAAGATTGAAAATTAATTTAAGTAAGTTCTAGAGTGCGGATAAGGTTTGACTCGCCTTCTCATAGAAATATAAAGTTATTACATTTTAGAAAAGCTTAATATATAATATATGAGAAAAAAAATTCCCATCTTTCACACTAGACTTGTCTCATCATTTATTTTTTTCGCTTTGCACCTTATTAACAAAACCATTATTAACAGAACGACTCGTTAGAATTTAGCATGCTTCTAACTGACATTTTATTAAGGGTGCCAATAATTCTGGAGAATGTAAACAATATTTTGCAGACATAAATCATCGCACACTCGACTCGAAGCGTCTCTCAGACAGACGTGCTTTACATGTCTCTCTCTCTCTCTCTGTGTGTCTTTCTCAGTTCCCCTGCGTGCCCCTGAGCTCTCCCTCACCAGCCGCAGCCCCACAGACATCCAGGTGTCCTGGCCGCCGTTGGCACCGAAGCTGAGCCGCGGCCGCGTCTCGGCGTACCGCCTGTGGTACCGGGCCGGCGCCGAGGGAGCCGCCACGCAGCTGGAACTGCCGGGAGACCAGACGCAGCTCCTGCTGGAGGCCCTGCAGCCCGACACCACCTACCTGCTCAGGATCGCCGCCTCCACCAGTATGGGCTGGGGCGAGCCCTGCGCCTGGACCTCCCACAGGACACCCAAGACCTCCAGCAGAGAAGGTAGAGCCGCAAAAAAAAAAAGTCTGTAGAGGTCCTGGAGCAGCGTGAGAGTTTCATTACGAACTATTGTAACAAATAGTCACAGTTTCTCACAAATTTCTATCCGGCTCATTGTTTGTTCCATAGATATTTCATATTTTACAATATTTTTAACATGTACAGTATATTTGATGAGATATTTTGGGTTCTGGTTTGCCTCTCCATATCATAAGACATTTTAATCTAATATCAGGATTTTTTGACTGAGTGAAAGACTTGTACACTTTATTTCTGTAAAAAAAATCTATTTAATTATGACAATTTTATTATTATTATATATATTTTTTTTATTATTTCCCATTGTCTTCCTCTGTCTGTTTTTCCTCGTTCCTGTATCCTGCTGTTCCTCTACCATCACAGCTCTTTCTCTTTCTCACAGCTCGCTTTTCTCTCTCTCTCTCTCTCTCTCTCTCTCTCTCTCTCTCGCTTTCTCTCCCTCTATCTGTGCTTTCTCTAACCACCATCCTGTTAAGGCATTGTCTCAGTTACTGCGCTGAACTCTGACCCCGGCTCAGGGGCACACAGAAACAGCCTCGGTCACGGATCATAAAACCAGAGCCCGAAGGCACCGCGAGTCCCGAGAAGCAGAACAGAACAGCGTCCACTCACCACAACCCCGGTGGCTTCATCAGACTTTCCTCACCAGTCCATCCATACGAATTATGCTACAAAGAAAAAAACACAGAACGATCCCTTTAAAACAAAGGGTCACTTTGTCTCGGACCGGCGGAGCCCTCGACCCGAAAAGATGCTTTACACTCAATAAAAGCGGAACGCCGAGCTCGTGAAACGTCAGGAGTGCGCTCCGTAAAGAAAGCGTGTTTTGCCAAAACAGATGCACTTCAGCCCTTATTGCTTTTGTTGTACCTGTTTATGAGCTGAGAGTACAAATGAAAAGTTTGTCCCGTTAAATCCGGTTTATAGTCGTAAACCGTAAAAACGCAGCAGTAAAACAAGTGTGAAGTAGGCGCGTAGAGTTTCATGAACTCGCGTAAATGAAAACACTATAAAGCCAATTAGACAGCGTTCGAGTCTGTCAGTGTGTGTGTGTGTGTGTGTGTGTGTATATAGACCGTTTATACAAAATACATTCGTGTGAAATACTTTTAAAAGCATTGTTTTCACACTGGAAGTCGTGCTGTTGTACTGAATATCAGCACGGCCTCGAGTGTGACATCGCTTTCATACAACAGTTCCACAAATGGCATTTATTATCAACAGATCATGATGCGTTTCTTTATTTAAACAGTTCTTTTGCTCCGCCCACACGTATCCTTCCGCACCTAATGAAACTCCTGTTGGTACTCTGTAACCTAAAGGTGGGGAGAATAAACCATGGAGGTGGTGGACAGTCCTGAAAAACTCACCAGATTTACTTTATATTACTTTAGAACATCAGGTTCTGGGTTTGAATCCCAAATAGTGTTCAATGGGAAGCTAGTGCACTATGTAGGGTGTACAATGTGGACTCTTATTTAATATTACGGATGTGGAAGTGGATTAAGGAAGGACCAGAGTGAGGTTTGAGTCTCCTTTGAAAAACGAATGAATAATTCCCGAGTGATTGTTTATCTCTGTCTCTCTCTGTCTCTGTGTCCTCGTGCGTGCGTGTGTGTGATGTGCAGTGCCCCTGGCGCCCGAGCTGCAGTTGGAGCCCCTGAACTGTACGACGCTCGCCGTACGCTGGCGTTTATCCGCGGGGAGCCCGGTGGCCGGCCTTCAGGGATTCAGACTCTTCTACCACGAGGAGAGCCAGCCCGAGAGCCCGCCCATCCAGATCCCAGCACACGCCAATCAGCACACCATCGGAGGACTCGGTGAGCTCACGGTCCAACAACACTGCGTGACGGGTAGGGAGTGGAGGAGGAAAGACTCCCGGGGTGGGTAGGCAAAAGTAAGTACCCCCCTCACGTTTCAGCAGGCACTTTATTATCTGTTCTCCAGGGACAATGCTATAGAAATGAAAAACTGCATATACAGAACGTTAGAGCTTCTGTAGCAGTACAGATTTACTGTCCTCTAGCAATAACTCAACTTTATTGTCTAACGGGAAGTGAGTGAACATGTCGAAACTGTGTTCAAAGTGTCAGTATTTAGTGTGAGCACCTTCGTTATCTCTCACGGCTTTAATCCCCCCGGGCCTGTACTTCTCCAGAGCTGCTGGATGTCAGTCGCACGGGTCTGGAGATGCACTGAATGAACATGATGAATAGGTCATGTGACTTAGCATGGCGAAAGATGTACCGCTCTTATCACTTAGGGTGTACTTACTTTTTGGCAATAATGGCTGTATGATGAGTTATTTTCAGAGGACAGTAAATCTGTACTGTTACACGCGCCGCACATTGACGACTCTGAAATATAAAATATACCCGAGTCTCATTTCTATAGCGTTGTCCTTGAGAGACGAAGGTTCATTATACCATGATATACTATAACGTTTGCTGAAATCAGAGGGGTGTACTTACTTTTGTGAGCGGGTGTAGATAGTCGGGTGAGCTGGAGGGAATTATTATTTAATCTGAGAAGTAAAGTGTACAAACTAAGGAGTGTACCGTGTCTCTGACGGGGCGTGGAGTCGTCCTGCTCTGAAGTCTTAACCTGGAGAAACTATGTTGACTTGTTTTTCAAAACAAGTCCAGTCTGGTCAGAAACCACTGTGTCTGCTGTCCCCCCCCCCACACGGACGGCGCGCGCTATTGGCCGAGCGGGAACAATGTCCGAGCCGGGGGTCTGAGGGTATCAGCTCTATTGACAGAAGAGCCAGCGGGTGACAGATTGAAAGCCTCTTTTCAGATCCCTGTGTCCACTTCTTCCTCCTCCCTTCTCCCTGACCTCTCCCGGTGGCCTCTGACCTCCCATGAGCCTTCGCTGCGGCCTGAGAAAGGGGGAAAAAGAAGGAGGAGGGAGGGCAGCGAATTTCGCAGCGTGCTAGACGGTTCACCACCCTTTATCCCCTGTCCGGTCTGCGGAGCCGAGGACGGACCGATGGGAGGAGCCATCTGCGGCCATCTGTGGACGGAAGGAGAGAGGGAGAGGTCATGCAGCTGGTCAGCAGCTGATATTTAGATCAGTTTGCAATGAGATTTCAGATTTTTTTTTAGTTTTAAGCACTGATCCTGAATTAGTAAAGAAACATGATAAAAGATGACCTGTTTATCCTGAAATGATTAGACATACACACACACACATACACACACAAGCTCGCAGGATAATCATCTACAACGACAGTTCATAATTGCGCAAGAGCTGAAGTGCTGTTACAGCAAGAGAAGGAAGACAGAAGGGTGGAGGGGACAGAGACGGCGAGATGGAGAAGATTTACGGCGGGGTTTATGGTCGCTGTGAGCCGGGCGCTCCGGTGGGGGGAGGTTCACTTCAAAGCCGCCGGAGTCTCTCACAAAAACACAGACCTTTAACAACCAGAGACACACTCACAAAAATAAATACACACAATTTCCAACACACACCGTTTCATAACAGTTAGGAATTTAAACACACACACGCTGGTTCTCCATGTGTAGAATCAGCGTTGTGTAAAATCCGAGCGCGGATGCGGTCAGGTTAAAGGTGACATATCTGCTGTCAGTGCGTAAGGCGGAGGCTTTTTGCTGTAAGAATAACAGCGGCGTATTTATTTACGCCGCTCCCTCGTTCGCACTGACCCGGGAACAGCGCGTTCCAAAATGCCCGCGCTCAAACCGGCCTCCCGCGAGCCATTTGCTGCCCGTTAGACAGCACTTAGCCGGTGATTCCAGCGCGCTCCTGTTTGCTCTGACCCGGTCTAGGAGAGATGACGGTTCTGTTTTTTTCCACGTCTCTCACTTGGTGATATCGATGCACTTCTGTCCAGGCAGGATCCGTCCCTCGCTTCATCAGTATGTAAAGATAGCGATGCGGCGGCGCTTTAATGTTTCAGCCTCTTCCAGCTTCCTCATCACCTCCTCAAACAGATCAGCTTCCCAAGCTCGAACGCTGGTGCTAATGTTTCACTCTGCACCATCGTTATCTCGCGGATCGCTAACTAGACTAATCGAATTGTCGTTTTTGATTCATTAATTAATTGCCGATCTCTGAAGCACATTTAGACGAGCTCATCACTTAATTAAACTTCCCTCCTGGAAACACGTTACATCACCTAAGTTTTGCCCCCATGTTTTTTTCTTTGTTATTTTGGCCCGTCCGCGTGCCATCCGGGACATCGGGCGACAGTTACGCCCCGCCCTTTCGTCAGCTCGACACCCGATTGTCAGTCACACACTGCGGGAAATTTGGGAAAACCAACCTGAATGTCTTTGAACTGTTCGAGGAAACCGGAGTACCTGGAGGAAACCCACCATGCACGGGGAGAACATGCAAACTCCGTGCAGACCCCTAGGTGGGAATCAAACCCCGACCATGGAAGTGCAAGGCGACATTAAAACTTATCTAATGAAAAGAGTAAATGTTTCGCACCACCTTGGATTGTAGATCGGATCAGACCGATGGAGGTGGTCACATGGTGCGTTTCTTTATCCACACCGGATTTGTACTCCTGTCATTATTGAAATGTCAAGGTCCGGGTAAACACTTCTATCGATTGTTTAGTGTTTATTCCCCCCTTTTTTAACCAAGCTAACTCCTGTGACAGTTCTTCAAAACGGGGCAATCGGTGTAATATATATATATGTATATCGTATAATATCCCGTGACGCCTACGGCTGCACTCACAGCTCCAGGGACGACGTTTCACTGTGATCAAAGAGATGAGAAAACTTGTTAAGTGTTAACGAAACGTTCCTCCGTGAGGCCTGGAGTTTGATTGACAGCTGTTACGTGAGAGAAGGATATCTATACTAGTAAACAGTGTGACTGAGGTCCTTGTGTGTGTGTGTGTGTGTGTGTGTGTGGTGTGTGTGTGGTGTGTGTGTGTGTGTGTGGTGTGTGTGTGTGTGTGTGTGTGGAGGAAGGAGGATTATTGATCAGTGTGTGGATCAGTTTTCGCACTGGATCGTGTGCCGTGGTTTGAGAGAAACTGCTTAGTTAGCGAAACTCAGACTCAGATTCTGACAACTTCTTATACTCTCTAGTGTGTGTGTGTCTGTAAGTATCATCTGATTGATCGCTCAGAATGTGTGTGTGCTGTTTAGACAAGATTATATCTGACCTCACGCACTTCCAAAAACACATGGGCGGATCCGATTATGTTTATTGTCAGGTAAATGCCTGTGTGTGAAAGGCATGAGCACACACACACACACACACACACACACACACACACACACACGCAAGGTCATTACAGTCCATTATAGTGTGTGTGTCACCTTATCTGTGTGTTACCGCACCGCTGTTGACTGAGGGCCAATACACATCTCTGTTTACTGAATGCCTCCGTGTGTGTGTGTGTGTGTGTGTGTGTGTGTGTGTGTGTGTGTGTGTG
>JAAGKR010008167.1:0-32647 GCA_011419295.1 Clarias macrocephalus
GAAAATGAAAAGAAGACTTATGGAAATGTATATATGTGTAAGAAAAATGTGTCTAGATAATGAGATTGTCCCTGATGAGCAAGCCAAGGGTGACGGCGACAGTGGCAAGGAAAAACTCCCTGAGATGGCAATAGGAAGAAACCTTGAGAGGAACCAGACTCAACAGGGAACCCATCCTCATCTGGGTGATAACAGATAACAGAAATTGTATAACATCATGTGTGTTATGCAGATGAAAGTTCGATATAACAGAAGTTATTTAAATTAACACAAAGTCCAGTTCAGTTCAGGGATGAGTCAGCAGGTGCAGAGCGCAGATGGGGGTCTGGATCACTGGGAGCTCAGGAGCAGCATGTGTAGCTCCAAACCAACATGAAGAGGAATCCAGCTGGAGCAGGTCCTTCTCTGGATGCCTCAGGATCCTCGCAGGGTTGGCCTCTGTCTACTGAAGCTGGCACAATCTCCAGATGCCTCGGGATGGGTGAAAAAATAAAGAGCAGGTGAACAGAATTAGCGTGGTTGCCATTCAGGATAGATGTACTGGAGTATGAGGTAAAGAAATTAATTATGTGTATGCCAGATTAAGTTTTGCGTGTCTAAATGGTAAGGTCAGATGTGTTTTTCTGGGCATCTTTTTGTAATGCTTTTTTTTTCTTACACTCAACGGTCAAGGGTTCAAGCCCCAGGACCACAAAACCATGACTTGCCATTGCCATTGTCTTGACCAAGACCCTTAACCCTATTCACTCCAGGGGCACTATACCATGTGCTCTAACCTAAACTTCCTACCAAGCTTGGATATGGGGAGGAAAGAATTTAACTGTGGTGTTAAAGTATATGTGACAAATAAAGGCTTCTTCATCACAATGTTTGCTATAACAAATATTTTTCTTATTTATCATAGATTTCCCCCCCGTTATTTTGCAGTTTTTCCCCCAGGCTCAGAGTTGCAAACATAGCTTCTTAAGCTTCCACTAAGCTTCCCATCATCCTTAGCATCATTTCCTCTCATGTTATGTCTCACTTACTCACTGGAGATTAAAACAAATCCTATTGATGCCACATGGGGGCGAGGAATCCAGCAGAGTAAGAGTGTCCTGCTCTGTGGGTGGGAACGATGTCTTTTCTCCGTCCATGGCCAATTAGAGAGACAATGCCTGGTCATGAGAAAAGAGAATTTAGCATATAATTAGCACTCTCCTCTTTTGACATTACATAATCAGCCCTTTTGTATGTATACTGATGCATTTACATTTGGCTGTTTGAGCAAAAATTAATTGTATAAAAATAAACCACCACCACCACCACCACTACTACCACCCTCCACCCCATCCCCCAATGTAAATGTGGGCAATAAGCCGAAACATGCTTAGTGTCTGAAGATTGCTTCTTTAATTTTGCACTATAATCATTTACTACATTTGCTAGATTAGTATTTAAATCATCAGCCTTGTTCATCCTCATGGCAGATAATACTGGGAGTTGTTCAGGATCTCATTAAGAAAGTCATACTCTCAGAGTTCATAACAGTTACTGTATAGCACAATTTTACATCCTCAAAACTATGACTCACTTTTAGCTTGAAATCTGATCATGAATATACCTCCGAAAACTTTAGCAAGCCACATGTTCAACAGACAGCCAACCACAATAAAATCCAAACTTTCTGAAACTCTGATGTTCTTCCATCGTGTGTGTGTGTGTGTGTGTGTGTGTGTGTGTGTGTGTGTGTGTGTGTGTTGGTTAATGATGTAAAAGTGGTATGTTATGATACACAGCTGGGGGTGCCATTATTTACTTATTTATGCTCTATTTTAATTATCTAGTCTTATTTGTGATAATTGATGGAAGATAATAATAATATTCCTAAAGATAATAATAAGATAATCATGTTCCCTGAGTTGTTTTTGATCTTTAATTTTTGTGATATTGTGATATTGACTAACAAGGGTACTTGACTGGAAGTGTGAATTTTTTTTAAATTATTATTATTGGCTAATAATTTTTACTTTAAAAAATTTACTTTCTCCAACTCTGACGGTTTTCCATCTAGTGTATGTGTATTTTAGTAAATAATATAAAAGGGGTACAATATGATGCAGAGGCTATTTAATTACCTTGTTTTATTTGATTTTATTGATGGATTAATAGTTTGTCTAGCATGGTGGCCAGGGTCCAGTTTCAATTCCCGACTTGGGGTCTGTGTGCATGGAGTTTCCTCCGGGTACATTGGTTACCTCCCACAGTCCAAAGTCATGCAGATTAGGCTAATTGGTGTTCCCAAATTGCCCGTAGTGTGAGAATTGTTGACCAGAGGTCCTATAAATGAGAATAAATTCGGTGGTCACTATTGTCCTCCACAGTCCCTATGGAAGTAACTGGACTTGCTTTATGACTTTTCGAAAACTTCTTGCAAGTCCATGTGCCACTAACAGCACCTATGTAATAAGCATACACGTTATACGAGACTGGGACTGAACCAACGTTGGTTGTGACCGTTGCAATGTCACGTGGTCGGCCCCTTCCCTCCTCCCTTACCCCTACTTTTCCCCATGCGGCTCTCCTGCGTTCTGATTGGCTAATGTAGCACGTGCACGTGAACACCGAGTGATGTTCATTCTTCCCAGATGGAAAGCCGACTACTGGAAGCGCAAGCGTGTGTTATTAAAGCTTGTGCACGCGGAACAGCGCTGGTTTACTTCGCAGCAAAATAAAACAACAAACATTCCTTCAGTTTAGCTGATGGTTGGTCAGGTGCTCACCTTTACTGTGCTGTTTAAATGCACCGAGCGAGGTAAGCAACACTTACTTCCTATTTTTTATTCGTTTTCATTCATTAAACAAAAGATGATGACTGGACATTTGAGAGATAGATCAGTGAGCACAATGTGTATAATGTTCACACGTGTTTTATTTTGTATTTCATTAACATTTAGTCAAATGTATTTTTATTTATGTTATTTGTTTTTGTTGTTGTTGCAAACAAACACGAACGCACCGAACTTCCGGTTTTAGTTGTAACTACACACCGGACACATTTGAAACTGATGTAAGAGAGGTGAGAAGTTTTCCTTTACTTTTACAGGAAGAAAGCACTCCAGGTTGGCTTTGGTTTAATCTCAAACTACATATTGTAATTCAAAATTTCAGAATTACATTCTAAATAAATACACATTAGGCTACGTTTATTTTACTGTTAATGTTTTGTACACAGAGTACACAGACATGTATCAATGGCCCATTATCTGTGGTCAGCCCCATGTGCTGTAGGGTATTATGATAAAGAAGGTATGGGTAAGTTATGGAGGTCTGTCTTTGCTAATGTCATCTGCATTAACTGACCTTAACGTGGACTATGAGCTCCAAGGACACGAAGCAACATAGTGAAAAGCACACACTCCTTTCATAAAAAAATAGTGCATATTATTTTCACCTTTCTGCTAAAAAAGTTAATTTCTTTGTTTGTATAAAATCTCTGTGCATTAATTCGACCTGAATGTGACTCAGACTGTGTATCCTACAGCCTTTACGTAATTCAATTACACAACACCAAATGTCTACATAAGCCCAAATTGTTTATGATGATAAATACTGTATATCTGATGTACTGTATTTAGATCTGTCATTGCACCTTTTATTTTACTATTATTTAAGGAATAGAGCTTTTCAACAGTATTCACAGTTCAGCTCTTTGCCCGGGCTTTAATAACCAGCTGCCAAGAGATTTATGGTGATTTTGACCTTCTGGTAGAAAAGGCAACCTTGTATAGCCTTTCAAAATGTTCAACCTCATTCTGAGATTTCTTTTTCTTTTTTTTATAGCCTGGTGTTGTTTTTCATGAATACCGTAACAATAATCAATTCTCCCATGAGTTTTCTCTAACAGCAGCTCTGGCATAGGTGCAGCTGGATATTAATGCGCTGGTTTTAATAATGCTTCAGCGTTGCCATGGTAACCGCTCATTCACATGGGCTTGCATGGCAGACTCGCTGTAAAACCTGCAATTGTCGATGGGTTAAAGTTTTTTTTTGTAAGATGTTGTTAATTGAACAGTGATGAAAGGAGTCTTCATCAGTAGTGCTGTGAAACATTTGCGTCAGCACAAGCTTCACGCTGTATTCGAAGCGCTGTGGAAGTGTTTAACGACGTTAAGTCTCCGGGTGTAATCAAGTCCGAACACGTGAACTGGGGAAAATCATGGACGCTATCATTAAAGCGTGCTTTCTGAACGCGTTTTCGGAGCACTTAAAACCCATAGAAAGTTGTTACCACATTATTCGGATTTTAGTTTGTGTTAGTTATTGTTTTATTAAAGTGAATTTCCAATATTCGTGGATATAAACTGCACGGTTCAGCAACAATAACGGACAATAGCGAGTAGCTTAGCTACATGCTAACCGGCTAACTTGGTGATAACGCTCCAGTGTGGTCAGTGTTTATTTATTTATTTATTTATTTATTTACCAATAAATAAACCAGCTCGGTGTCTGAAACTTTATATTAACCAATCTAAACACAATACTGCTTTAAATTTAGTTAGTTACTTTGTGGTAAAAGTTTCACATTAATCCACTAAAAGAGAATGTCTATTACAATGTATGTGGAATATATATTTGCAGTTACAAGTAATTGTACTCCAATACAAATGTAATTTTGAATATAATTACTTTTGAATTGCGTTCATTTTTTATTTATCTCTTTATAGTACTTTATCGCAGTGCAATAATAACTTTTTCTTCCAGGGGGTGGGGCTTAGAAGAATGTGTTCCTCTATCATCTTGATTGGCCAACTGATTTTGGAGTGGGTGGTGCTCTGAAAGGTAACCACGCCCATCATACTTAAGGTGGAGTGTTCTCTGTGCAACATGGCGGAGTAAACTGAGTCGACTGCAACAGGAAACTATTCTGTAGTTCAGTTTTCAATATCTGCTAGCGAACTTCGTTAGTACATTTACATGTGTTTTTTATCGTTTAACTGTCTTCATTCCGTTCTGGTAATACTTACAGATAACGTGGCTGGTTTTAAAATTTTATGTCACACTGATTTTATGTCACACCTCATATGTTATACATTGGGTTCATGAGCTTGCGCCTGTAGATGGCGCCATGACGAGCTGCAATCCAGCTTGACAACTGGTGTCTCTCGCGCTTTCTCTCTCTCTCTCTCTCTCTCTCTCTTTTTTAAACCTACACACTTAATTGGTTGGATGTGGCAGACTTTCCAAGCACTTCCCACTCCAAAATCTGTTGAAATATCAAAATCAAGGTGAACACCCTTCTTCTACGTTCCACCCCCTGTAAGAAATGTGCCAAGTCAGAAGCAGGAGATTGCAGAAACAGGACTGATATTACACAGAGAATAACATGTGGTTCCTTATTGATTGTGAAAAAAAAATGGTCCTTTGCAGATGAGATTTGAAATCCTAGGTCTAGTCCTTATCTCTGGCCTTCTTTCTGTTTTGTATTTGTTTAAGTCTCACCACGTCGTGCCATTTTGCCTGAACTTGTTTGAAGCTCTCATGTGACTTAATGGTTAACATATTGTCTGCATTGGATCAAAATCTGGACTCGGATCTTTAAGTTTTTAAAATGAGGTTATTTCTTCATCTGAATTAGCTTGTCACTAATTGTCACTCTATTTAAAATTCATAGACAGAAATAAATTACCAAGAGGTGAAATATGCGAGTCTTGGAAGTAGACAACGTTCTGAGCTAAATCAAAGGAAAGTCGTTTAGAACTTGTTTAGGACAGAAATTTATAGGTGGGATCCCATGGGTGGACGGATGAGTTTAAACAGAATATTGGCCACATTTAGAAAGTGAGAGGAATCAAAGAAATCAAAGAAAAATCAAATAATTTTGCGTTCTTTTCCTCATCTTAACACACGTACATGCAATTAGACAATTTCAAATTATCAAAATGAAAACCTCCCTCCCCTTTTTTTATTTGCCTGATAGTACAAATTTTTGCACTCAGTTGGATTTGGGATTGTGTGTTTTACAGTGTAAAAGTATATAATAAAATTAATTCCAATTCAGATTAAATATTATCAAGTAACAATATAAATTTAAATATTATATTTAAGTAAATTACATAAGCAGGTGTTTTACAGTGTATATATTTTTGTATAATATTTAAAAATTTTTATTAAACTGTTTGTGTTTAGAAGTATTCAATGTATTATTCTGGTTTAAAAACATGAAATTAATTACTAGTATTTATTTATTTATTCATGTCTTCTCTTCCAGTGTGTAGGACAGTCCCATCATGCCAGTTGAACTGGTGATGCCTCTTTACCTGTCGAGTGATGACTTCCAGAGCAGGATGTCTGGGAAGTGTAAGATGCCCCTGCGTCCATGTCTGCACACGAGTACGGTCACTCAGTTTGGCTTCCACTCTCGTCTGCCGCAGTCCGAGTCTCGGGAGCGGGCTCATGGCAAGGTCAAAAAGCAGGTATCGTTTGCTGACCACAAGGGCTTGGCCCTTGCTGTGGTGAAGGTGTTCTCCGAGTTCGACGACCCCATTGATATCCCGCTCAGCATCCAGCAACTTTTTGTTTCTGCACTCAACGTCTCTGAGGAGGATGACAAGCTGGTGCTGGGCTTCTCTCAGCCGAGCGCAGACTATGTGCAGTTCCGCCAGCGGCTGGAGCGAGACTCGGTCTGCCTCGAGCACTGCGTCCTGAAGCACAGGGCGATTGCGGGGACAATCAAGGTCAAAAACCTGTCCTACCAAAAGGCTGTAAAGGTGCGCATCACGTTTGATGCATGGAAGAGCCACGTTGATATTGAGTGTCAGTATGTCAATGATGCGTACCTGGGCTCTGAGTGGGACACCTTCTCGTTTGAGGTGAATTTACCAGGGCGGATGCTGCCGCATGAGCATGTCGAGTTTGCTGTATGTTACATGGTGGAAGGGAACACGTACTGGGACAGCAACCAGGGCCAGAACTATAAAATCATCCACTCTGCTTTGAAGAAGAAGAGCACGAGCGACATGAGCAACGGTGATCAGCACTACAGTGACTGGGATGCTTACTTTGATGGATTCGGCAACCAGAGGTGCTCAAACAGCATTTTTCCCGAGTGGCCAAGCTACACTGGGTACAAGGACCTCAGCCCATATTACTGACTTGTGTGTCATGAGACAAATCCAGCCAGCATAGATCTGTGAAGAATATGAACTCAGGAAGTGATTTTTTACGTTGAAGGACTATTTTAGCCAAAGTATTCAATCTATAATTTTTTTTTTTCTAAAATGTAGTCAATCAGTAAGGCCATGTTTCCTGACAGTTTATTTTCATTTTATGAACTTGTTCTGAGAAACAAGCGATTAACTACAATACCGACATAAAAGCAAACATCAAACATGCCTTGACTAATCAACTTCATTTCAGGAAAAATGTGACAGTTTTGTTTACACCAACTGGTGCAATAATGACCTTTAACATCTGGATAAATTATCCGTCCGTATTTTCGAGTTGTATGCAATATACAAATTTGGAATAAGTCTAAGAGTTTGTGGAATGAAGGTCAGTTTGCTGCTACCCTTAACGAGGGCTTGAGCATCTCCATGGACTGTTCAGTCAGACCGTTTACTGAGATGTGAGTTTATCGAATGATAGAAGTAGCTTTAATAGAAAAGGGCACATAGAGAACAATGGAGAATAGTCATTTAGGTTTGAATAATAGTTTTTTTTCCCCGTTACACTGGAAGATGTTTGTGTAAACCTTAGCTTTTATATTCTAGCCAAGATCAAATCTGTCAATATGCAAAGAAAAAAATTATAATGTTAAAATATCCACAATGAATAAAATTTTTGTATGTTTGTGTAATCCAATGGGCAGAACTGATCAGAACTATAGATGTTCTTTCTTATGCAATATATTATGGTTTAAATAATGACATGGAAATGGCAGCTTGGGTCTGTGTGGTGTGATTTTGTTATTTAATTCGAAAGATGATTTCCCATCATCATAAAGTGCAAGATATGAGTTTTAAGCATTAACCTATAGTATCATCCCTGTCACATAGAAGCAGTGTTTTAAGTCACAGTTTTTGCATTTTATCAAGATTTTGTTCCTTTGTTTGAGTGACTGTTTGATTATTGTTTTTACGCACACCTCACCTTGTAACAGTTTTGTTAATGTTTTGGGATGTTCTGTTAAATGCTTTTTAGTATTTTAATTCACTGCTTTCGAATAAAGTATTGTATTTATAAAGTAATGAGTCTAAGAGGTCATAATTAAAGAAATGTTTAAAGAGAAACTTCAGTGAAACTATTAAATGTGTTTCACAAATGGAGCCAATTGGTCCAGAAGGACTTTGGGAGACAGAATTTAGAAACAGTTTTATTTACAGTTTCCTGTGTGACATCCCTGGACAACTGGCTGAAGATTGATACTTATATTGATTATTTATGGATTATCTTTTAAATTAAATCCCACCTAAATGCATCCATGCTACAAGCACTGGTCGTAAAGCACTCCTTTGTCACATTGCATGTGTAAAAATAAAAGGCATGGGAGCTCCTCAAAGTTTTCACTCATTATTAAAATAGAAACGTTTTTCCTCCAAAATGGATTTAGTTTGATTTAAAAATATATATATTTTTTCAAGTGACTCCTAACGTCCATTAAATTGAGTACAAAACTATATATATGTGGGTACAGCTGTTTATAGACCAGTTAACAGTTGGATTTAACTGGTATTAACTGAGGTTGCTACTGAGTCCTAATAAAGTGTAGATGTTAATATCTCTGTCTGATGTTAGATTAGACCTGAGCTCAGAAGGGTGAGTTCAGTTTCAGAGGTATTACTGCTGGGAAAATTATTGGGATAGAAAATTCTAATATAGGGCAGTCAGCAAACGGGTATAATACTTTAACATATGTAAAATATCTATATGGATTATATAGGGGGGGGTTGATCCATTTGGCAGGATAAAAATGTACAGTTGAGCCACCAATGCCCTAGAAAATGTATAAGTATTACAACTTTAAAATAAATGTGCACATAATACTGCATTTAAAGGTTCTTTTACTCGTTCGTATTTTAATTATGCGAACAAAAATGCAACGTAGGGCTTTTATTTTGAAAAGAAACTACTGGTTTGTAATGGCTCACTTCAAGCAAGATTTGTGGGGGAAATAATAGATTTTTTTTAATGGAACAAAATAATTAATTGTTAATAATAATTAATTAATTAATAATAATTAATAATAGTTAATAATTGTTTTGTTGAATATTTACGTTCACTGTGCATTTTGAAAATATTTTTAAACATTACAGTCTACTGCTCCGACTACTACTACTACTATAATAATAATTACTATAATATAATAATAATTATATACAATAGTAATAATACTACTGCTAAAACTTGTATTATTATTATTATTATTATTATTATTATTATCTCTCTTTGTTATATCAAAGGTTATTTAGGACTTATAGTTTGAAAAAAAAAACACTTCCGGTTATTAATGGCTCCTCTGGCGCGAGCGCTCTGTCAGAAATACTTGGCATTTCTTTCACTCTCCGCTGCGTTTCGGTATTATTTTTAATTCGGGTACAGAGACAGCATACAATACATATTATAGTGCTGAAACATATGTGTAGTGTTTTATAAACGGTTATGTGGAGGGTGTTATAGCTTGTTTGTTGTCAGGATAAGGCGCGAGCCAGAGTCATGTTCGCGCGCTGACGAAATAAAGCTGTGATGGAGGAAAAGAGTGAAGAAGTCGGGATAACGGAGTGTGTGAGCGAGCAGGAGGACAGCGGCCAGGCTAAAGTGAGCACTTGTTCCAAACAACTATTCATTATATCATTATTGTTGACTAATACCCTGTGTGCCTGTATGCCGCTATTCCAACGTACACTGAATTAGTGACATTACCTGTCTCGACACCACGTGACTCACTCTCAACGTTCAAAGAGTCAAACACTGCTTGCTGGGTGTGTGTACAGAGTGAGCCAAAAAAATAATACACATTTCAGAAAAAACGTCTTAATACTGAATTATTATATTATACACTGTATTGCTATTATGTTATAATATGACCATTCCATTTTTCTTTTCCTAGAGTGTGTATACATTTTTTGGCTGACTCTGTTTATACCGATCAGCCATAAAAATAATGCAGTGTGTGTTCTGACACCTTTTTATTACAACCAGCATTAAAATTGTAATCAATTTGTTTACTGGTTTTCCTTCCTTGGATCACTTTTTGTAGGTCCTGACCACTGCAGCTTAGGAAAATCCCAGAAGTTCTGAAGTATTGGAGTTGCTCTGACCCAGTTGTCTAGTTATTACAATTTGGCCCTTCCCATAGTTGCTACACTGTCTTTATTTTTTCATTTAATTCTTTCTTACTGGAAATATAAACAAGTTACATGTACTCACATACATGTTATGTTAGACTATTAGTTTTTTTTTCTAACCCCCCCCAAACAAAAAACAAGTCAGCAGAAGAAGAAAAGAAATACATTATACATGAAACAAAATAATATTAAACAAAGAAAAAAAATAAAGTATTAGAAATAGAAATCAAAAGAGAAATCTTTTATTACAGATTTTATCTGCATCTATTTTTTCAAAGTGCCTCATAAATGCTTGCCAAGCATTTAAAAAAATTCTGAGTGGATGGATCCCTTTATGGAATAGCAGAGCCTTTTTAGATTAATAAAATTCCAAGACCATTTTAACCCAGTGAGCACCCAGTGGTGGCAACAACTTCTTCCATTTAAACAGGATCATTCTCCTAGTGAGAAGGGAACTAAAAGCTATCATGTTGGCCTGGGCGTCATTCAGGCAAGCACCACTTGAGTCAATGCCAGTGCAATACATGGGAATGGTTCTAATGACATTTGGCATATTTTTTTTTACAAAGTATCAAAGATAAAACTCAGACAATTATATAACTTTGGGCATGTCCAGAATGTATGCAGTAGCGTAGTGGAATCAAAGTCCTCTCTAATCTTAGCTAGTTTTACCTTGGACCAGTGAAACCAGTGGACAATTTAACATTAAACTACTATGTGTTTGAGGCAAACTGATAATGAGTAAATTCTATGTATTACCTTTTACAAGAGTTTGTCTTGCAAAAGGTAATACAGATAAATTTCTGTCTAATATGGCTGAATTACTGTGTTTGATAACATATACACAGTACTAATAATCTGTTTAGGCTCTGGTTTACATCTCCAAACTAAGATGGATGGAGAAGGAAACAAAGGCAAAGAGTCAGAATTACAGGAAATGAAATTTCTCAGCTGTAGCTACCTATAAAAATGTGTCCTGGAAATGATAAACGTTTGTACAAGTTGTTCAAATGAGCGAAAGAGCCATTCCTCCTAATTCATGGGGCCTCTGCAGAATGCTTTGTTTAATGGCTACGTTTTCAATATCTCATTATAATGGCAGCTGGAAGTGAGTGGGAAGCAGCTGGAAGTGCATTGACATCTGTATCTGTCACAGAAAACAACTAAGACGAATTGAAATTAGTTATATCTTTATATTATATATCTTATTATATAATAGATTTTCTAATCTTACAAATCTTTAAAAATTTTAAGGTTGTATTAATAAGTTGGATTAAGATTGATTATTTCTTACACAGCTTACTTTCTTTTGTCTGAACAGAACACCAGCTCATGTAAAGAAACAGGACTTGCAGATTTCAGTGATCCGGTGTATAAAGAGATCTCTATGGCTAACGGCGCCATTAACCGCATGAACAGAGACGAACTGTGCGCTAAATGTGCTGACCTCAAGCTGGACACCAGGTAAGATTGGTATTTCAACATGATTAAACTATTGGTAATGTATACACTGGATTTCTGGATGCCGCATGTTATTAAGCACATTTTTAGGTCCATGTCTATTAGAGGGCAGATTGGCCAATACAAGCACTGAATTGTGCACAGCAGTAATTTTACTCCTTCCTGAAGAACATATCATAAATCTTTTTCAGTATCTCATTACACCAGTTCTTTATACCAGCCCGACTTTAACTGCTGAACACAGAATGCTTTTGTTTAAAAATAATAAATAAATTGTATGTGCGTGATTTTGTTAGGGGGGTGAAAGATGTCCTGAGAAAGCGTCTTAAGAACTACTACAAGAAGCAGAAGCTGAAGCAGTCAGCGACAGTCGGCTCTGACGACTTGTATTACGACTACATCTGTGTGGTGGACTTTGAGGCTACATGTGAAGAGAATAACCCATATCAGTTCCTCCATGAAATCATAGAGTTTCCTGTGGTCCTGATCGACACACACACTTTGGAGATTGTGAGTTGGTGAGAGAAGATGCTCACATTGTTGTGAGAGTCGAGATTTTTGAGGAATAACATTAATATATATTTTTTATGTATTAATAGGTTATATAATAGACAGAAAAGTAATGCTGTTTAAAATTCCAATGTATTTCCTGTACGTGTATGTTGTTAAATAACACACAGTAATGCTACAGGAATAGCACACACTGAGGGAGAGGAGGCAGCATCAATATTCCATCCAGTCAGTATCATAAAATAGTCTAAAGGTTTGTGTTAAAATATTATTGATGATACTGATGTGTTAAAAATTTGTGGGGAGGGAAAAAAAAATATATATATATAAGCAATGTTTACCCTTAATTTAGCCTTTATTCATAGATTCATTTGGGTCTGAAATAGAGTTTTTGTGTTTTTGCTTCTGTACATCACCACAATGGGTTCATCAGTCAAGATTTAATTCAAGGGCATACTCAGAAATATTGCATTATAACTATTTAACATAACAAATTAACAATAATAATTATTATTTAAAATTTATTACACTTTACTTCACTGTCCAAATACTTATGAACCTGACTGTGTATAGCGTTATTGGAAGTTATTGATCCCCAAAGTGAAATTTATTTCTCTAAGGCCTTTAATGATATTCTGTTTGTTCAAGATTTTTACGACTTTCTATTCGGATAGTTCACATCCAGACACCACGAGAAAAGGAAAGCACTGCATTTAAGTAACTGGTTTATGAAATGTTCTTTGACGTTGTCTTTTCCGTGTGATCGCAGGTCGATTCATTTCAGGAATATGTGAAGCCCCAGCTGAACCCGCAGCTTTCCGATTTCTGTGTGGAACTAACAGGAATAACACAGGTAAATTCACAGGGAAATTCAGCACTTACTCTGAATAGAATGGTACTGAGCTCCGCATTAGAATCCCACATGTGACTTTTTTTTTTCTGTGTCAGAAAATGGTTGACGAGGCTGATACGTTTCCTCACGTTCTTCGCCGAGTGGTGGCCTGGCTGCAGGAGAAAGAGCTGGGGACCAAGTACAAATACACTCTGCTAACAGATGGGTAGTGACACAATTTCACACACTGTACTTATTACTGGAATTTTTTTCATAGAAAGAGGCCGATCAGTAACCGGATATAGTGCTGGTTTAATTTTATGTTTCAATTTAATTCAATTCAATTTAACATTTTGTAGGGTGCCAATAATTCTGGGCTCTGTTCAAATTGTGAATGGTTAGTAATTTATTGAAACTCATGACTTTTGGGGATGTGGCCTAAATCATGTGCTACTCTTTCACATCTAACAAGTGTGTCTCAAAATCAGAGGCTTGTAAATATTTTCAAGAGCTTGTTTATTTAGATCAAATATGATATTATTATGTTATGTGAGGCACAGCAGAATTCTGTGAAAGTGGGGGGAATATGACAAAAAAAAAAAGACGCGAAAACTACATTTATTTGCTACTGGTGAACTCTGTGAACCCTTCTATCAACAGAGTAAAGGGAGGGAGAAACCTGTCATAGACTTTCTGTCTGTGAGATGATAAACACAGCTGTACAAATATGCTGCCACTTGCTGTTACTGTAATGAGAGAAGTGTGAAAAAAGATGAATTCATGTTTGTTACTGTAGTTGAGATGATTTAGGTCCATGAGACCATCACTGGTGCTACGGACTGACCGTTATCTTCCTTCTGGATGAAAGTTATTGTAATGTTTGTAAGCTGGTTGTATTTTCCAATTTTCCATAGGTCTTGGGATATGAGTAAATTCCTTCACACTCAATGCCGACTGAGTCGACTTCGATATCCTCAGTTTGCCAGAAACTGGATTAATATTAGAAAGTCTTATGGAAACTATTACAAGGTATTACAAATTAATATTTAACTAAATAATGTTAATAAATTACTTGCATACATTTTTCTTTTTTTTTTTTACAGTTAATATTACCATAGTGAGCACCTCATGTTGTGTGTGCCTTAGGTGACTCGGACCCAGACAAGGCTGAACTGCATGCTGGAGAATCTTGGCATGCAGTATGAGGGCCGGCTGCACTGCGGTCTCGACGACTCGCGCAACATCGCCCGCGTGGCCATCCACATGCTGAAGGACGGCTGTCGGCTGCGTGTGAACGAGCGTCTGCATGAAGGGCACCTGCAGAACGTGTCCAATACAGCAGTGTTAGAAGGAGCTCCGCCTCCACAGTACCCCAAAAGCAGAGACTAACTCTGTAGCGTTTTTGCTTTCTTTCCACATCAGTGTGCAGGAGATAACATGAGTGTCAGAGTGGACCTTTTTTTAAAAATTTGATCTAATGTAATTGTGTAATTTTTTTTTTACTGCCAGATAATAACAGCCAGAACAAATCTTCTGTCTGTGTCTATACTATGTGTAATTTCACACAAACATGTTTCACAAAGAAGTCTTTATTTTGTAATTTACTTCTTTGAAGTCATTCTTTATGCTACAGGAGTAAGCAGAAAGAATATTCAGTGATTATAAAAAGTCCATGATTTTTACATAATAAAGTGCCATTCCTGATGATTATTATTATTATTATTATTATTATTTATTTTTAACAATTTGACAAAATAAATACATGCATTAAATTTCCTCTTCTTCCCCAAATATATCCCAGACTATTTTGGCTTTAAGTCTAATACAGCTAACAAGTCATGGAATGAATTCTATAGCCCCCAGTTTAACAGTGTGTAATCTGCATGGAGATGACTCCATGACATGGGGATGATTTGTAAAGCTGTTCAACATCTCAAAGACCTTCTGATGTGGTTTCTGACTCACTCACTGTGACACTCACACCTATAAACACGGGCCAAAGACAAACCCACAGAGACAAAGGTCATCGAAGCTCTATCCATTGTTCTTCCTTTGCATATGCTTAAGAGACGCATCATATTCAGCAGTGGGTGTGGCTTAAAGTTAAAGGTGGACCTGTGTATTTAAACTGATTTGCATAAAAGTAAAGCTCACATTTTAAACTGAATTGCAGTATGGGTTTGAGTAAACTTACATGTACGAAGGGTTTTGCTAAGCCAGGGATGTTTCTAAGCAAGTGTGTGCTGATTTAGAGGTACAGTTTGTACAGTGTTAAACTGTCAGCTATAGTTCCCTCCATTAGGTTTGTAGCTTTGTTGTAAAACTTTAAAAAATATGTAAATTTGCAGTTCATCATTTAGAAGTAGTGTTAGCTGGCTAATTAAGCTACTTTTGTCTTGTTATGCTCCAGGCATATTCTAACTGGAAAGAGAGATGCTGGGGAAAAAAGTGTGTATCATCATGACACAGTTGTTAAATTTACATTGATGGGCAAGGATGCCTATGTTAATGTAAACTGCCCTGCCTACAGTGTTTATTTAATTCTGAAAGTTCACTCTTGTCCAGCAGATGGTGCTGATGCGCTTATTAATTTTTAAGTTGCCTGCACTCCCATAAACCTTTCTGGCATTTCATGCTCAGATGCAGAGAGAATTTTATAAATCATGTTACAACTTTATAGACCATGTTATTGTTCTTGTTATTTTCTGTTCTATCACATGCTCACATTTAATGTGTCATGGTGCAGTGCTGCTTCTGTGGCAGGTCCTGTTCTCATCCCAGGTCTGCTGACACTGATGCTGTCTTTACTTTTCAACAGAAGAGGATGTGTTCCATGTGTTCTGTCTTGTTCCTCTAAAGGTTTCTTGCTCATGCAGGTTCAGGGACTTTTTCCTCTCCACTTGCTCATGACTGTTTGAAATCTACATCCTGATTCCTGCAAACCTGCTTTGTTTCCTGAATATTTAATTTTAGAACTTGGAACAAACCCAAAACCAGCCCACAGTCTGTCAGGGAAAAGTGCTGTAGGTGGAAGGTAGGGCCAATTTTCCTCCAAAAGTGATTCTGTAAGTTTCTTAAACTAATAATTTAATATTATATGACATCTGACTGTACCTTATACCCTTTTTTGAGACAGTCACTTGTATGCCATTCAATAATATTAACTGCTTAGATTTTGCTTTTTAAAGATGCTGAATATTGGACTAAGTGTATACATAATAAAGTTTAGCCGTAATTTGTCACCAATACTCTACTGCACAGTGAAATTCTTTCTTCGCATATCTCAGCGTAACTGGGGTCAGAGTGCAGGGTCAGCCAGTCTGGAACAGATAGGGTTTAGGGCCTTGTTCAACGGCCCAACAATGGCAACCTGGTGGAGCTGGGGCTTGAACCACTGACCATCTGAGTAGTAACTCCATGCCCTCTGAGCTACCACTGCTCCTAAATAATAAAAACCAAAAAAAAAATCATATTATTCTTAATAATAATAATAATAATATTTTTTTATTCTAACGTTAAAGTTTTATAACAGGATACAATAAAATACAAATTTCAAGTATGATAAAAGATGACGTCACGTTACTCCGGGAAGTTGGGCTCGTGACGCTCAGTTGTCAGCACGGTTGCCAGATTGATATACCTAAACCTCTAAAATTCCAGCTCAATCTCTTAGCTATTTTAAAGCATCTTGGTGTACTACATGTAGAGAATATATTTACAATTACAGAGAAGTTTATTATTATTAGTAGTAGTAGGAGTATTAATTATATTAATTAATATATTATTATTGCATTTAGATTTATAGCAGATTATTCATTACAATGCAGCGCAAAATGTTTTACAGAACATGAAACAAAAGCGAGTGAAACAGAATAATAAAATGTGTTAAACAGAATAAGACTACTATATAACATTTATGAATTGATTTTAAGGGGAAAATCGGTTGTTGTTTTGTTTGTTTTCCTCCGGTGGAAATATGCAGATTGTTAGAAAACCCCTACAACTAATACTAACAATCTTTCGATCAACATCAGGCTACTGCTCAGATCCGCAGGTTGGGGTGTATTTACCACAATCTGGCGCCCTGTTTTCCAGGCTCTGCGGACTGCGGGCGGAGACGTGAGGAGGGAGTGGAGCAAACACGCCGTGCTGCTTTTATTTTTAATCGGCTCGCTGTGTGTTTGGATCCGTGTTGATGCCGCGGGTCCGGGGAAGCCGCTGGCGCTGCCAGGAGACCCGACCGGACTGAAACGCTGCTCGGTGTTTGACCCAGATTTGAGCATCAGGATTAATGTAGTTGAATGCGGTCCATGGCGCAGATAAAGAGGATGTGGGAAACAGCGCCGAGGCGCTCGGGCGCGACTGAACGGTTTTTGTGGCCAGGTGGAGCAAAGCTTACAGCTGTGCTTCTTGTGAACATGTGGAATGCTGGACAGAGAAGGGCGAACAAAAGGGCCGCCATGCTGCCGGGGTAAATTTGTAACGCGTTTTGAAGGCGACGCAATGGCTGAGACTGAGACTAATCTGAGGACGGCCAGGATATGGCGAGACGCAGCGTTACGCTCCAGGAAGCTGAGGAGCAACCTGCGCCAGCTCACACTTAGCACCAACAACAGCCAGAAAATCACCTTACCTGACGACATCAAGGAGATCGAAGTCCTCAACCTAGGCAATAATTCTCTCCAAGAGCTTCCCGAGGGTCTGGGCTGCACTCTGACCAAGCTTCGCATCCTCATCCTTCGCAGGAACAAGTTCATCTCTGTGCCATCTCCCATATTTCAGCTCACTCACTTGGTTGAGCTGGATCTTAGTCACAACTGCCTGAACCATTTCTCTGAGGACATTGAGCATCTGAAGGGGCTGAAAAAGCTCTGTGTGAGCCACAACAAGATCCAGTACCTGCCGTCCCGTATAGGCGTGTTGCAGGCCCTGGAGGAGGTCGACGTGAGCTTCAACGAGCTCCATGACTTCCCCAGGTCCTTCACGCAGCTCAAGAAGCTCAGGACGCTCGACGTGGACCATAACAAGCTCCAGAATTTCCCACCGGAGCTTCTTGCCCTCAGCGATTTAGAGGAACTTGATTGTTCAGGGAATAAACTAGAGGGCCTGCCAGGCAATGTCATGATGCTGCAGTCTCTCAAAATTTTGTGGCTGAGTGGCACCCATATCTCATCTTTACCCGAGACCTTCTGTGATCTGCAGAACCTGGAGAGTCTGATGCTAGATAACAATTTGCTTGCAGTGCTGCCACGGTCATTTGGAAAAATGCAAAAGCTAAAAATGCTCAATCTGTCCTCCAACTCCTTTGAAGATTTTCCTCAGGTTATTCTCACAATCGCAAGTTTGGAGGAGCTGTATTTAAGCAGAAATATGTTGTCTTTTCTCCCAGACAAAGTGGGACAGCTTACTAACCTTGCCAATTTGTGGTTGGACAATAATAGAATAACGTTTCTCCCAGACTCCATAGTGGAGCTGGAGAAACTGGAGGAGCTGGTTTTACAGGGTAACCAAATTGCCATCCTGCCAGACAATTTCGGAAAGCTTGCCAAAGTTAACATTTGGAAAGTTAAGGACAATCCTCTCATACAACCTCCGTATGAGGTGTGCATGAAGGGCATCCCATATATAGCTGCCTATCAGAAGGAGCTCGCTCACGCCCAGACTGCTGTAAAACCAAGGCTCAAACTTGTGTTGATGGGGCAGACGAATGCAGGGAAAACTAAGCTCAGGCAGTGCATTGTAAGCAAACCGTTAGACACTAAGACAATAACTGGTAGTAGAGGGGTCGACGTGACGAACTGGGTCGCAGATGCTCGCCGCAGTCTTACGTTCATTGTATATGATTTATCAGGGAAGCAGAATTACGAACTCATAAAACCATTTTTTCTCTCGCCAGGCGCTTTGTACATAGTGGTAGTGAATTTAAAGTCATACTCATGTAAGACCTTCTACTCCAGTTTAGGTTATTTTCTTCACCTGCTTGGTGCCAAGGTGCCCCATGCAGTGGTGTGTGTTGTGGGAACGCACATCGACCTGTGCGCTAAGGCAGAATTGGAGGAAAAGTGCTTGGACATCCACAGACAGATCTCTCTGCAGGTGAAGAGAGACACAGAGAGTTTGCGGACACTTGCTAAGCAGGTGGACGAAGCCCTGGAACAGGACTATGACGTCAGGGCATCAAGTCCACATGTACTGTTTTACGGGGTCTCGGACAAGAATCTGCGACGTAGAAAGGCCCAGCTGCAGTACATGCTGAACAATCGGCTGCAGATCCTGTCCCCGGTGTTTTGTGTCAGTTGTGTGGAGGTGCGCAATATAGAGCGATTAAAGGAGAAACTCATGTCTGTCGCCGATCACCGAGATATCTTCCCTAACCTTCACAGAGTACTGCCGAAATCGTGGCAGATGCTAGAGGAACTCCATTTTAAGCCGCAGGACCTGTGGCTGTCGTGGTGGGACTCTGCTCGTCTGGGCCTGCAAGCGGGTCTGACGGAAGACCGTCTACAAAGTGCGCTGTCGTACCTACATGAGAGTGGAAAACTGTTATACTTTGAGGACAGCGTAACCCTAAAAGAATTTGTCTTCCATAACCTGCCACGATTCATCGCCGTCTTGAACGTGTTTTTTCAGAAGGACCTTACAGCCATGCTAGAAAAATTAAATTCTGAAAGCGACACTGAAGAGAACGTCACTCCGTCCCAAATCCAGCACCATGTGGAGAGTTTTCTTCTGCATGGTCTACTGCCGTCCAACATCATCCGCCAGCTCCTCAAACCTCTCGTTCAGACGCAGCAGGATTTGCACCTTATCATGGAGCTTCTTGAAAAGATGGGGGTTTGTTACTGTGTCAACAAACCTCGGAGCAAACCGCTAAACGGGGCGCCTGTGGTTTACAAGTTTCCCAGTCTGGTCAGTAGTGAGGAGCCCAATGCTGAACCCTGCCAGAATGGTGGCTCATCAGTTCCTGGTCAGTTTTTTTCGATGGAACAGTTGCAGATCGAATACACCTTTCCGTTTCTCATCCCCCCTGGACTTTTCGCACGGTTCAGTGTGCAAATCAACAACCACATTGTGCAACGCACCGATGGAAAGGATTACATCTATGCCTACCGGGGCAAAGTGCCTGTGATGGTGAACTACCGGCCTTCTCGAAACAGACTGCACCCAGAGATTCTTGCCATTTCTAGTCATGCATCTTTGCCAAATATCTGGACGGCTTGGCAAGCAATTACCCCACTGGTAGAGGAGCTGAACGTTCTTCTGCAGGAATGGCCTGGTCTTCATTATTCTGTACATATCCTGTGTCCCAAGTGCCTGAAGCGAGGGTCAGCCAATCCGCATTCCTTTCCAGGTGAGTGAACTATGATTTATATTAATATGATGCCTGTATGAGGCCATTGCTAAAAGAAAGGCTTATCTTCTAAACTGCAAAATATTTGTTCATTATTAAGAGTTAGCTGCTGGATAAGAGGTAAAGGAGCATAGGGAAGGACTCAAGCTCTGATTAACAAACAAAGGCCTCGTCTTTGAGTCAGCATTGGAAATATAACACCACGTCTCAAACGTTGTCTATACATACACATACAAAGAGAGAAGGTGATAACAGCACTGTTACCATGTGAGCTAATAAGAGGTTTATTGTCAGGAAAGCACTGAGATGATGGAGCCTAAACAAAAGCACGTGATATGGGTGCTAGTGTCGGAACGGGGATGGTTTTCCAGCCCCACCTAGAAACAGAAATCAACCAGCGCTGCTCTGTCAAGCCAGAAAATTGCCATGGTAACCTTGTATTAGATGAAGAAAATGAAATCTTACACGGCATTGGATTTCTGTCAAGTGAGCATGTGAAACTGTAATGATCAGCAAAACACATTTGTATCTAAACAAAGGTTGCACGTCACATGACGGCCATGTTTTTCATGTCTCTCTTCCAGAGGAACTGTGAGGTGAAATGCAGACCTCGTATAACACGCATCATGTCATATTTCTCTCACTCCTAACTGTTGCTTGCTTAGTCCAAGCCACTGCAGTGGATTAGTTCATGTCTGTGGTTATAGCTGTTCCCATCGCTTTACGCTGTACTGTTATCCGCAGAGTGCTCTATTCGACATGTCACTCAAACTTGCGGAACAAAACCATTGATGCCTTAAAAGGCTTCTGGCCAAAGATCAGTCTTAAGTGAATAGAGAGATCAATACGGCATAATAACACCAGTGACTCTGCTCAGGGAGGAAAATGTTCTGTTCTGATCTGAAAGCCCAAGCAGAAAATATACACAACAACTCCATGGCCAGCCATGAGTTGATGGAGAAAAGGGTAAAAGTGTGCATCGCTGTGATGTGACTGCTGAAAGTTTTTTTTTTTTTTTTTTTGTGTGTGTGTGTGTGTGTTTAGCTCTTCTTTCCTCCTCTTTTCATCATCATTTCTGTGTCATCGTCAGACAAAAACACCGGTTATTATGGGAAAATTAACAGAGCGTTTCAGAATTTTCAAACATTTAAAAGGAAGAACAGAAATATCCTGAATAATTAATATTGCGGATTCTTCAGTAAATGTTACTGTAAGTGTGCGCTATTGACCGTTATCTGTTTTGTACAAAAGGTCAGATGTTCCTCATGGCTAATCTTTGTTGAAGCGCATGTTCAGATGACTCTCTTAAATGAATCCTAAACAAACTTGAGTCTGTACCAGCTCGAGTGCACTCAAAACATAAATATTCCAAAGTATTTATCACACTCGTCAGTAATATAATTTGTAATGAAACTTGTTGTATTAGAAATAATAAAGGAATAGAAGTTAAAACAATTTTCTCTAGTTTCCTTAGACTTTTGGACCACACTGTACAGTGTGTGTGATCTCTTATTTAAATGTTCCCATTTGCATACCTGGCAGCTCTGCATTACTGTAAATTACTGCAAAAATAACATGCTCTTTTACGTTGCGTTGCTGCCAATATCAAGATTCGTCCCAATATTAACGGTTTGTACCCACTTAATAGCTATCTCCTAAAATGGCACCGCTCTATGATGGTGTTGCGTAGAATTTTTTTATGGCATTACATATCAAAAATTACGCATGTTAAAAACCTCCGATCTGCCTTGTGAGCGAATTAGTCTCAAACTCGCTCATTACATTCTTACATCATTCTCAAAACATTGCAAGTGCAATTTTGTGTGTTGCATGTTAGTAGCCGCACTCGCCCGCGTGCTCGCAGCCACTCAACCCACGCACTCACTGTCAAGTTGAATTTTGAGACTAGAGGCATTTGAAGTGGTAAAACGTCATAATTTTTTAAAAATCCTACAGGTGGTACACTCTGTACTATTTGTTAATTTTCATCCCATGTGGTTGGAGTGGATTATTATTATTATTATTATTATTATTATTATTATTATTATTATTATTTAAGATTGTTTAGAAATAATGATAATGGAGGACGACAGAGGTAACTACTGCTCAAGTAAATGTAAAATTCTATTTGAAGTTAGTTTGTATTGTTGGCTTATAGGTGAGAAAACAAATGTTATAAGGTTATATATCATTAAACTTTTAAAATTTGTTAAAATTGTAACAATTAGGGGAAAAATGCAATATCGAATCGGGATATAAAAAAAATCGTGATACTTTTAGAATTTAAATTTGAATTGAACCGCCACCTAGGAATCATGATATCGTATCCGTATCGGGAGGTGACTGGTGATTCCCAAACCCAGTAAATTCTAGCATGTGCTTTCGTCCTGACATGTCAAGTCACTTGATCTAATGCTCATGTTTTGGTCAGAGTGCCTCAACAATAGCGTTTCCTTCGTCAGAGGAAGAGATAGTAATGCCATCCGTCATATGACGCTCAATTACTCTCTGATGGACTCCCGGCATCATCAGGATTCAAACTTGCAATTGCTTAAGAGTAGGTCCACTGTTTCCTGGTGTGGCACTCTGGAGTTCCTCAGCTTCATCTTTAACACATCATCCATCATGTCTGGTGAAAAACACTTTCGCACTTTTAGTTTTATAGCACTGTTACTGTTACATGCTGAGCTGGGTATTTTTTTTTCTTTCCACTAATTCCCCCAGACTTCCTGTTATCCTGTCCACATGCTGACACTCAAAAAAAATCCCAAGGTATTTTACGTTTTAATGAGAGCTTTATTTAGTCAGGATGTCTTTTTGTGTCTAATCATTTTTATCTTTCCCGTCATGCAGCTATACAGAAACTCGCAACAAGCAGTCACAGTCTGAATGTTGTGTTCATCAACTTCATCATAAATTAAACAGTTGCCTGTCAAGAAGTCAGCGATTGCATGAAGCAAAACTTCTGAAGTGTGTCTAAATGTTCAGCCAGAGCGTAGATCTGATTAAATTGATCAGTTTTATTGATTACATGCTGTTTGTTAGTCAGATCGGAGCTTTGCTTCTTTTCTCGCCAAATACACACTTTCTTTGGCTTCAAATAACAACAGAATTTAGCTGCACTGTTTTTTCCACCAGACCATATTAGGGGATGATGTTTTTGGCAAACATGCATGTCTCAGAGCTCCTCAGTTCTTGCAGACTAAACACAGAGGCAGGGCAGAACTTTAGCTTTATCAGTACATGATCCAGAAGCTTGAATAAAAATCAATCCAGTGTTAAATATATATTCAGGTCTTCATAGAGATCTTTGCTGGGGTAGAAGTTTCAGACTTCAGTGCTGTACAGTAAGTGTCAATGACTGTTTTGTTTTAGAAAATGACTGTAAATGTTAGACTTAGGTTCAGTGTCACATGATAATTTTTCTTTCATGCCTCTCTTACAACAAACGAATGAAACCCACTAGCCATTTAATAGGAACACCTTCAGTTAATGTTCAGATCAAACATCATATCAAAGGGGATAAACATCTGACTGTTATACGGTCTTTTGGGGATTTTCCGTACACAACAGTCTGTAGAGTTTAAACTGAAAAAGCGAAAGTACTTTTGGTAGAAACATCTTTGGTAGAAAAATGACCAGACTACAAATTGCTGAAACTGGAGACTCCTTCCATAAATGTCCATAAATAAATAGTGCGTAAATAGTTGTACGCACGCTGTTTGTTTGTTAGGGGTTGCCACAGCATGGTTTGCCCTTCCTGATATGATCCCTCTGTTTCATCTGGGTTTGGGAATGGCTTGTACAACCTCCAGTGCCTGGGTGTAAGGCCTTGGCTGAGACTAAAGACTAAAACCCTACACTACTGTCAGAGCTTCTATTCTAGGAGATTAAGGAACATCATTTGACCAATCAGAATGCAGAATTCTGTTTGATTGTGCATCTTGAATGTCTTGGGTCTCTGTTAATAAAAGAAGCTTTTGAGAGGCATTTCTTTTATTCTTCATATTTCTCAAATTCAACTCTTAGAAATTTAACGTAGACATCTAGATGACTCCAGTGGGCTTTCAGAAGCTGATGATAAGCTGCTGAGTTTTTGTATTCACACATCCGTCATCATAGCAGCAGTCCTTTCAATGTCCTAGAGAATACACAGAATTTTGGCTCTACCTGTGTAGACCTGTTGGATGGGGAAGATGGGATGGGGCGAGGAAAGACTTCTTTGTGTTGGAGCCAACCTGGACACCGACTTGTTACCTTCTATTTCTTGGCTGGAGATGTGTGAGAAATGCGAGACAGGTCACAGAGTCCAGATGACATTTAAAAGCAGACCTGAACTCACACACCGGGTCACCGTCCTGCAAGTTTATTCTCTTCACACCAGTTTGACTTTGAGCCGATTGGCCGTTTGTGGTGTGGTGTGTTTCTGATTTTTAAAATCATTGGTTTGTATTAATGTGCTTTATGCAAGATGTTGTTTTTGTATTAGCGCATTATCCATGTGGACTTGGAGGACATTACGTCACATCATAAGTGGGAAAAGTTCGCCCAAGACATTACATGTAACTCTAAATAGATAATAAATATGATGCATCACTCTAAGAAGTAAGAAGTTTCAATCTTTGGTGAAATTCCCAAACATTGTTGGTGCCTATTTTCATACTAAATCACACCCCAAGTGTTTTATTCTTTTCTTAGTTATGGTCTTTACTTCTTGTTATGGTCTTCTTTAAAATAAAGAAGTGCAGAACATAAGGAAACGCTCTGTACTCTGCTGTAACTTCGCTGTTCAAAGAGCAAGTGCAGAGGTCATCCAAATTTAGCTGGATGTCCTAAGTGCAGCACTGAGAACCTTTTAACCACATGTTTTTTGAAATTTTATTTTGACACGTCAATCTGCAAGAAGCCTAAATAAAGTTAACCAAAATTATGTGATCTTCATGTTCAGTCTTACCCAAGTTGTAATCATATACCGCCTTACAAAATGTTTGTAATGAAATCCTTTTTTCCTCCCTTTTTACATTGGGATGTAATCAGTTTTCAAAATGCTCAGACTTAACCATGTAGTAGAAAACGCCAATTTCACCAAGTTTTACAGTCTGCTGGACCATCGTGTCTAGACTCTATAAACATATTTCTATAATCCGTCTTTAACAGAACAACTTCCTCAGATCTTATAATCTAGCTGCATGTACCAGTCAGATGCACAGCATTGAGAGATTCCTAACACAAAGCAAGCAGTTTTTTTTAATGAGTTTTGCTGCATTATTAAAAGATCGCTGCCATTCTGACTCGGCACAGCACATTTTTTTTCTTTTCTGACAGACATGCCGTCTTGTAATCCAGTTAGTAGAGTTAAGGGGATTAGTACGGGTGTGAACCAGACCTGCTGGCAAGTCAGTGCAGGATTTATTACGTAATCACAAATAAGTAACACTTCACCAGTCATTTCCTGTTCATTACAAACCTAAATACCTCCGCTAAATTCTTAGCAGAACTCCTCACCATTCCCCGTTCATGAGGAAAGAATCGACACTTCATACCTACACAAGTCTCACAGTTGTGTGTAGTTTTTGGGCATAAATCATTCACATTATAACGTCTATTTTTATAATCATTCATTTCCTCACCCACAACAGTGGAGTACGTTGATTCCTCAGAGCCAAGTAAATGAAAATTGCGTCGTTTTCAGAAACGTCTCCTAGGCGTAACAGCTTTTTATGATTAAGTATGAGGCAGCCCCTGCAGCAACATGTCGCAAGACTAAGTATCATGCCGTCATGCCATATATGAAGATTTATATCTAGCTCTAGTGATTGATTTAGAGCTTCAGGTGGAATTCGCTGCAAGTTATAATTCTTGTATTAGCAATAAAATTGCTCCTCACGTGGCTGTCACTATGAAAGTGATATAATGCTGATATTGTGGTACTGATGAGAGATGATGTGTTATAGAGATGCTTTTAGGCAGCTTGTTTCTTGGATCTAAAGGATTTGATTGATCCCCTCAACATGGAAATCTAATCCAATACCAACCCAATGTTCACTGATTCCAGATCAGTGGTCGAGAGCACAGGGCACATTGATGCAGTGGGTTGTGTTTCTGTCACAGCCACACATTTCCTGGAGCTTGGGTTAGTGCCTGTGCGGAATTCTATTTGTGCTTATGTGGCTTCCTCCCACAATCTTGTACATGGTTTGGTGAAAATTGCCTTGTAATGGGCTGGCGTCACGTTCAGGGTGTATTTTCACCTCACAAAGCACCCTGACCAGGATAATGCTCTGAAACAGAGCAATTATCCAATCAGTACATCCATACTGAATAGTTTATTATAAACACTGAATAAAACATACTGTATATGCAAACATGTGCCAGTTTTATATGCTATACGAGTTATATGATGATTTTGCTACTTTTAAAAATACCCCTCTCTGCACTTCTGCAAAGGGAATATGCAGAAAAGGTTTAAAATGTCAGCGCTGTGTGACAGGAGCAGCTCCACAGTCCAGTGCAGCTTGTTCGCCCTTAATTTCCTTGATCGTTATCCAGTGCAAACACAGTATCCTCAGTGCAAACACATTGATTGCCACCTCAAAGCAAAACCAAACACAAAAGCCGTAACAGGACTTGATCCTGTACAGAGGAAGCACTAGGTTATTTTTGGCCCACAGCTCTTGAGGCTGTTCTTCTGGGTTTGTGTGTGTTTAAGGGAGCATTTCAAAGTCAATGATACAAATTAGGCAGATTTCAAAAATTTTCCTCATTGGCTGTCAGTCACTGCAATCATCAAGTCAAGTTTCTGTCTTTAGCAAAAGTTTAAAACTAAAGACTGCTGAATGTGTTTAAAGCCGTTAGTCAAGACGCTATTAAATGCTATGTCCAACAATTTACTGAATAAATCTGTCAGAGGCATAATTTTTTGAATTTTTATTATTCTGAATTCCCAACGTTTTCTGTGTAATCCCAGATGTCACATTAGAACCTGGTGATTCTTGCAGCCTGATGTGTCCAATTAATATCAACGTGTTTAATCCGGGATCTACATCATACTGCGGAAAGCTCACTTTCATGAAGTTCAAAATGAGCTCTTCCTGTCAATGATTGTTCCTAAAATATTCATGATTTTTCCTTAAAGTGTACTGAAGCTTATGGCTAGCTCAATCTGAATATTTTGACGTGCAAGTTTCTCGATTAGTGCTGGTAAAACTGAGAAATACCACATTGTATCCTAAAATTAGGTCACGATTCTGGAGAGTGGAACAGGAAACGCGTTGGGTGTTTCCATGATAGTAGATCTCATGAGATGTCTGACATTCCTGGCAAACCCTCAAACTTTAAAAAGAAAGTGATACTGAGCGACTTGCTTTAAGCAACATTATCATCGCTGCTTCTGTGCAGTAAACATCACCTTACTGTGAAGTGCTCAAGGCTTGTTCAGGTGTTTATATTCTGACTTTTTGGCCACAGTAGGACCAAATTACCATATATTATATATATATATATAAAAATAAAAAATTAATCACAGTTTGGCACATGTTGAGATTTAAACTGATATTTAACTATTGCATTTAATGACTGTCAGCCTAATGAGCAATTAGACAAATGAGCAATTATTAAACATCATTAAGAGGATGTTTGATAATATTATTTATGAATTACAAATTATTAAAAAATAAACAAATACTTAAATTATTGATAAATGCTACAAATATTTTCTGACTGTGTGTATATTACCTGTAATAAATTATAGCCTTTTGTCATCGCACAGGTCCATACAGCGATTTTGATTTTAATGTGATTAATCTTGCAGCACTAATGAACAGATAATAGAATATGTTTAGTATAACATGGAAAATCTTTATCATGCTATATTCTCATTATATTGTATGTATATACAGTATATTCTCATTATATACAACAATATTCTGAGCCATCTCTTTGTGATTTAAAAGTTTTAAAATGTTAATTTTTCATGGCTTAAGCTCTTGAGGTGCCATAGAAAACGTAGAAATCAAATGAAAGGTGAAACCATACCATCCTCCCTCTGTCCTTTAATAGAGCAACTATTAAAGGATAGATGTTGTGCTGTAGAAATACGAGTATATCCCTAACCGCTTGTTGTTCAGTCCTCCCACGCAACCCCTTTGATTTTGACCTGATTTTGGAAGGATAGACAACTTCATTGTAGTCATCAAACCTGCACTGTTTTTTATCATGAAGTCAAACACACTGAATACTATGGCGATTGCGTGTGGTGTGTGCGATTGGAAAGGTGTGCTGTGCATAAAAGGCTGTCATTATTAATAAAACTATTGCACATAATTTATAAACACTTATGATACGAGTTGTGTACAACAGATCTGTCCTTTCCATTTCCTGTAGCTGATGTATTTCTCTTTCTTACCAAAATATCTTACTTTATTAGTATATTTATTAAAAACAGCTGCTGGTTCGTAGAAGTTGATTTGTCAGTTCATGTCATAAACAATGTTTTACAATGGTGATAAAAAATATTAAGACAATATATGCTATGTATTATCATTCTTCCTGTGCACAAAACATGTGATTTCACTAATTAGTTCTAGCCTATCTGGCTGATGAGTTGTGCTAATTAACTGAAAAACTAGCAAAATTGGCTATTTGACAATGATTTTTAACTTCTGGAGTCATGGCCTGGATCATCTCCATATCTAAACCCAATAGACAACTGTTGGACAATGGTGAAGAAAGCAGTAGCAGACATGAAACCATCTTCTGTACATGATCTTCAGGAAGCAATCAAGCAGGCACGGATTGAGCAAGTGACAGCAAAGTTCTGCAGATGTGTTTTTTTTTTTTGGCTTTATGCCAGGTCGGATTCAGCACGTTTATAAGATTAAAGGACTTCATTCTAAATACAGTTAAGTCTTGGATTGCGAGCATAATTCAGCCCGGAAGCATTCTTGTACAGTATATCAAAATACTCGTATTTCAAAGTGAATTTCTCCATAAGAAGTAATAGAAACTCCACAACCCAAAATATTCATATAAAAAGAATTAACACAAAATATAAAGTAAAAATAAAACGAATTAATTTGCACTTTACCTTTGGTGTTAGACGAGAACAGGAGCAGGGGGGCTATTGTGTAGGACAACTTCCACTCACTCACTCACTTACTACCAGAATCACTCCTCTAAACAGATTCATCTCCCGCACTGCTACAGCCTTTTTCACAGAGGCCGTTGTTGCAGTACAGTTACTAAAGAAGACTCACTACACGTAGACACAATATAAAAAATGTGGTCACGAAGTTACAGTAAACATGCATACGTGTGTTGATTTTATGAGTTTTTCATTTTTGTTTCATTGCACGCGTAATGAGACTGAGCATGGAAGACGATTACCCACAATCCCACAGCTCAAAAGAGAGAACCACTGGCGTAGATGTGATCACATGATACTCAGCAGACAAAGCTACTGTACACGTACAGTATATCAAAACTTCGCTCGTTTAACAAGTTAAAATTTATTTAAACGTTTTGCTCGTCTGGCAAAATGCTCGCAGACCAAGTCATTCGCAATCCAAGGTTCCACTGTACCGATTGTTGTATAGCATTTTAGTTCCAGGAAAAAACTAATTATTAGCCTAGTTGACATTCTTTAAAAAAATTTTGTTTTAATAATTTTAGCCACATAAATCCCCTCAGTAAATCCCCACAAGGTGAGGTCAATCCTGTTATATCATCCTGTTAGGTAATATGTGCATTATGTAATTGATTTGACCTGTGCAGGATCATTGGGATTGCAGACTGAAGCCTGAAGTGTGTTACTTGTCCTTGGCTCAGTGCTGTTATCTCAAGACTTAAGAGGTTCTTGCATGTAACTTTGGTTTGATATAACAGGGGCTTTCCTGTTCTTAAGCTTTGCTCATGTGACAGTGGAATATTACAGTATTTCAAGTGGCTCTGATAAAGGTCCCATATTTTACTTTTCTTTAACAAGTTATGTCTCAGAGCTCACCCAAGGGTGTGTGTGTGTGTGTGTGTGTGTGTGTGTGTGTGTGTGTGTGTGAGAGAGAGAAAGTGAGAGTGAGTGTTTCAGGTGAAAAGCCCCTCAGTTAATGCATGTTTTTCATTCCTAAAAATGCCTTAATTTCAGACCTCCTCCAAATGCATTGATTCAGTTAGTATATAAATGAGATCCTGCTGAGCCACACCTGTTAGAAAAGCAGAGCAAAAAATCTAATCAAATTCCAGGAGTTTAAAGGTGGGAAATTAGACAGTTTTCGGTTCTTATAAGCTTTTTTTTGTTTGCATCTTTCTGCAAGTTTTAAGGGATGTGTACAATCCTTAGGAATGCTTTCATTTTACCATCAAAATTCCCTTTAGGTCACTGCACACAGTGAATACACTTAATTCTTTTCCAAGAAGCGGTGCTCTATTTAATCATGATTGATCATTTACTTATTATAATTTATAAGTATATAATATAGTATTGTATATAATGGGTATATATTATACAGTGTACAAGTGTATATTATACAGTGTGCGTGTGTGTATAAAATGTATTTATTCGCATTTAGTGATTCTTACTCTGCCTCTCTGCGCCTTCTTGAATGCTGAGCGTCACATGACCAGACTGCTAAATCCGTGCCTGGATCTGTATATCCGACTCTGAACTATATATGCTTGATCCCCTTGTTAGGAGTTTCCAAGTTTACCCCAGTCATGACCTTTCTACTTCTGTACAGCTTGACTGCCAGTCATAAATCTGCCAGTGACTTATGGTTTACATTCAGTCATTTAGCAGACGCTCTTAACCAGAGTGCACACAGCTGAAAGCACAGAGCCGTTTTCATCCACCAAGGTTTCATAGTTTGAAACACAAGAATCAGAATCCTGTCTATAAAAGTGCTAGGGAGGTCTAGGTGATGACGAAAATACTTTAATGTGATGTTAATGAGAAAAGAAACAAAATGTTTATTTGTGCAAAGTACTGAATCATTAATTAATGTATAACGATCCTATAAGCCAACATGCCTGGTGCCTTATTGAAGGAGCTGCAAAGCTATCATGCATGCTAACTAGAGCTGTGAGAATAAATCTGTTATGTAATGTAAGTCCCCTGTCACACTCTGACAAAGTCCATGAAGTTCCCACTGTGTTCTAAACAAGTTTAACGTAGCAGGAGCAGGGTCAAAATGGAAAAATGTGTATATATTAAGTTAATTCTACTTACTAGTAACGTCCCTGTCACGTTCTAAATGCGCTAATCATGTTTGCACTAATTTCATATTACACATATGACCACCTACTCACCGAGTCCCGTAATTTTGAACCAAGTTATTACTATGTCCGATCACTGGGCGCTTATTGCATTGTCATTGTGTACAGCAGGTTGGCATAAAGCTTGTGATACGCGGTGCTTTTTAGTACGAAATGATGCTGTGAGTAATTGGATTCATTATTTCTACTAAATCCTCTAACCGTGATATAGATGTGCTGATAGCCTGCTAAATGTACCGTGTTCAGAGCACTAAAACTAAAGAGGTTGTTGTGAGAACTCCGTGGACGTAGCAACAACTCAGTGTCATCCCAATGACGGCTCAGTCAGAACACCATCCAATCTTTCCTGTATGTGCCATGCCTGTAGTACATCAATTAAGTCCCCGAGGGTTATATCGTTAACTTGTCAATGCCATCATAATCAATGTCATGCCCCCCTTATTAAGTCTTCTTGCTTTGACCATGTCCTCTCCAGACTTCTTTTGAACATGCCAAAAAAAAAAAAGCCGCAGCAGCTCCATGTTAGGAGTGAAATGGAGACATGTTCTTACTGTGTTTACCCAATTCTTTAAGGATGTATCAGGGATGTAGGTGAGTGTGATGGCCCCCTAATATCTTCTTGTTTTATTGAATCAGTTTTCGATTCAGAATCAATTTACACATTTTTAATTAGTTAGGTAAAATTTAATGTTAAATGGTGTAAAATTATCAAACAGCATTTTAAATGTTTATTAAATGCTTTTTGATGGTTTTGAATACAAATTTGATTGTAGACAGAATTAGACCAATTAGACAATATAAACTAGGGCTTTTGAATGTAACCTAATCGAAAATCCCAATATCCAAAGGTCAAATCGGATTAACAGTCTACCTATGATTCACAGCTCTAATGCCAAAAAAAAC
>JAAGKR010008168.1:2500-30000 GCA_011419295.1 Clarias macrocephalus
AAGATGATGCATAAAACACTAAACTGTGTGGCACCACTAGGGGGTGCTAATGAGCTGACTGAGGAAATAACAGAATGTTTGCACACTTATAGTCTGGAGAATACGGTAACCGCTGAGCTCTGGTGTGAGTCTGGAGTTCCTGTATAAACCCCATTAAAGCCGGTTCTCTGCTACGTGGCGCGTCTGCGTGTTTTAATCATCAGATTCACACACGAACACGTCATCATGTAAACAGCCTTTAATGTGGTTGTGTGTGTGAGACATTTAATGACCTACACACTTTTACACAGCGCTAACCTGCTAGCTTGTTTTTAAATCTTTATCATTAAGTCCTATATACTCAGTGATTATCTATAAAATGTGATTCGTTACGTCCTGGTCGTGTAACATTAAACCCAGCTGATGGTCAGAGGCACGGCGGTGTGGCACTCGGCTCACTGGACACTAACCTTCCTCACACAGACACACACACACCTGCTCCAAACACACACAAGAACAAGAACCTCAACGCTCTTCATCAGGAGAGGGCGGGGCCATCAGGACGGGACTCCTAGTGTGATTTTTTTTGGTCCACTTTGCACATTACGCACGTGAAACGTGACATCACTCAAGTTTAAAGCGTCGTCTCTCAAACAATCCAAGAACTAAAAACTCTCCACTTCCTCTGAGATCAGTTTTTCATAGGGTGCTGCTGGCTTTGAAGTGTAAAGACGGTTACATTCTCTGTGGCTGTGCGTTTACTGTGCAGGAGGGGGGGGCTACTGCAGCGAGTGACTCAAGCTACGCCTCCTCCACTCACACACACTGAAATCACAGGCAGTATATTGAACTCAACTTAAATATATATTTTTTGTAATGGCGCTATTTTAAAAAAATCATTAAACAGAAAAATTTCCTTTGCGACAATGACAATTGTTAAAAGCGCTATATAATAAAATTTAATTGAATCGATTTGAAAAGAAAATTATGTAAATTTGTTTGAAACTCACACTCATGACTTTAAAACTGTATGAGCTAACAACGAAGCGCTGCAGAGTTTTCTCCTGGAGGGTGTGTGTGTGTGTGTATAAACAAAAAAAAAAAAGGGGGAAAAACATCCTACTGGCTGAGGCGTGAACAAGCTAATTAAATATGACCTCCTCTAAGAATAGCCCCTCCTTCAGAACTTCTAAAGGGGCGTGGCTCAGCAGCGACGAGGAGTGAACTAGAGGGAGTATCTGTTTCAGCTGGGGCATTAACACACTCACTCACACACTCTGGGGAAGCTCTGAGACGCGTGTTCGCTTGTTAACGAAATGGTAAAATATAGGATCTTTAATCATGTGCTGGGACACGCCCTGGTCACACTGCACGTCTGACTGCGTTTGGGGTAAAAGTGAGCAGAATCTGTAGCGTCTGCCCCGGAGGTCATCCTGAGGAAGAGCGTGCCGCTTCACTGAGGACCTTGTATCAGTGTGTTTGAGCAGGACACACACACACACCTCAGGTTAGCGTGCGCCCCCTGGTGGAGCTGCAGTGTGCTACAGTTTGAAGGCGAGCGAGAGGCCGTCCCCGACAGTCAGCATGCTGAGACTCACACGCACGTCTCTGTGCAGCTTCTTGTTCAGAGCGGCGATGCTCTGCGTGTCCACGTCCCCGTCCTTAGGACTCAGCACCCTCCCGCTCCACAGCACCTGGGGTCAAAGTTCAGTATTATTATTATTATAATTATTAACCTCCAGCTATAACAGTAGCACCTGACTGTTGCTCTCTCTGTGATGCGGCGTTTAAACCAGTTTGTTCGTGACAAACATCTGAAGGAGAAAAGCATGCTGGGTAATGAAGTCTTCACTGGGTCTACAGGTCACACGACTGACTCCGTCTCAGATAAAGAGACGAGGGGAAATTGTTACAGAATCCTCACATCTGCTGTACTGTAATACGAGCTCACGTACGCCTGCGCTCACACGCGTGTTCCAGTGACGACGCTCGCGGTACTCACGTTGTCGATGGCGATGATTCCTCCTTTCCTCACCAGCTGCAGAGATTTCTCGTAGTAATTGTCGTAGTTCACCTTATCAGCATCGATGAACACAAAGTCGAACGTCTCGGCCTCGCCTGCAGCCAGGAGATCGTCTGAGAGAGACAACACACATATACACAGACACACACACACACACACACACACACACATACATATATATATATATATACACAGTCCTCTTTAACATGAACACCTGTGCACCTGTTTGCTTATAAACATTGGAATCAGTTCAGGTCACACAGATCTACGGTGGCTGAGAAGAGCGAAACAAAATAACAAAACCTGAAAATAAAAAATAAAATTCAAAAACAAACAAAAATCTAAAAATAATTTCAAGAACAAAATAAAATTAAAAATTAATTAAAACAACAAACTAAAAATAAAAACAAAATACAAATGCAAAAAAAAAAAATTATGTGAAAATTTTAATAATTTTTTTTTTCGAAAAATAAACAAAACTAAATGAAAACAGAAAACAAAAAAACAACTCCCGAAAACAAAACAAAGCAGAGAAAACGGCGACAAATCAGTAATTTTGAGTGACAGATGTCTCGTCCTACTAGAGGTAAGAATTTCAATTGGAACACACACTGATCACACCTCTGATCTCTGAATGTTTGTGACTGAAGGTCAGGACGCACAATCAGCGTCGATGTCGAGCCAAGCTTAGATTAGACTGTGTTAGGTTACCCAGGGAAAGGGGGTGGAGCTCTGTACACCTGTCAATCATTTCAGCTCGATTTCAGACACGCTGTTTTAAACATTACACACCTCTCTCACATGTGAACTTGTGTGTAACGGTGTGTTTTAGTATTTAGACATGAATGAAAGCAGACGATGATGAAACAGGAAGTGACATCATCACTCTGAAGCGAGTCCTCACCCAGAGTTTTGAGCGCCGGCTGCAGGCGCAGGTCGATCTTGTGCTCGACTCCAGCCTAGCACACACACACACACACACACACACACACACACAGGAGTCTGTTAATTATAAGAGACATTAATATAATACACACACACACACACACACACTTGTGGTCTGGTCTCTCACCTCCTTCCAGAAGGGTTTGCCGATGTTGACGTATTCTTCACTCACGTCACACGCGATCACTTTCCCGTCGTCAGGTAGCGTTAGCGCGATGCTCAGGGTGTTATAGCCTGTATACACACCTACACACACATAGTTAAGTCTAATCAGTACATTAGTGTGTGTGTGTGTGTGTGTGTGTGTGTGTATGTGTGTGTGTTATACTCTACAGCAAGCCTCATTTAATGAGCTGGTCACGAACGGGTCACAGAGTACAGATGAGAGATTAGACCTGAGATTTAGTGAAAATCACATACAGAGCCGTGAGCTCCAAACACCTCATTAATACAATATTTAGTGCTCAATTATTATTATGATTATTATTGTGATTATCATTAAGAAAATTATATACAGAACATTAATGTTTTCATTGAAGTCAAAATAACTCCCAAAATAACTGTTCCCCATGTGAAATACGTCTCCTGATCACTCGTTTGCTGCTCTCTGTGGACTTTACCTTTTATGAAGTTTTGTGGGCGTGGCAAGATGCAAATGAGTTGCATTTGGAACAAGCGTTGCACTTTTAAAGACTTTTCTTAAACTTAGTACCGTAATCAGGCACAGTTGCTCAATTGTGTTCTCTCTCTCTCTCACACACACATATGATTAAAAAAAAATAAAAAAATTCGTTTGTGAAATCCAGATTAAAATTTTGTCCAGTCTGGCAAATATTTACACTTTAGGTGAATCCCGATAAACCAGACATTGTGTGTGTGCGTGTGTGCGTATAATGATGATGTCACACCGATCTCGATGGCCTTCTTGGTGTTGATGAGTCTTGCCAGGTTTGCCATGAACTGAGACTGTTCACACGCCACCATCATGCCGTTCCACTTGTGCTCCATGGTTACCTGAGCAAACACACACACACACACCAGATTAATTATTAAATATCCACAGTCTCTCTCTTCAGACCTGGCCAGGTACTGATTTTACACAGATGTAAAGGGAGAGAGAGAGAGACTGTGTGCATGTGTGTGTGTGAGTAAAGATGTAAAGGAAACAGCTGGATTACGAGTCTGAGCTTCTTCAGAGCCGGATGTTCTCTCAGAGAATTGCTGACGACGTACTGCATGACGGGGTCGTCCTTCCCCCCGACGTGACTCTTAAAGTTACTCATACTGAAGCTTCTGCTCCGGTGTTTACCTTCACACACACACACACACACACACACACACACACACACACACACACACACACACACACACACACCATGAGAGACAAATACTTACTCAGCCATCAGTACACGGACATTCATCTGTACATCAGTCTATAAACACCGCGCATTTAAATACAAATATAATCAATAATAATAATAATAAAACAAATGTTAGTCCGTGTCCCTGACAGTTAATGAGTTTATAGAAACAGTTAAAGTCTTAAATCTAATAATCTGCTGATCTTTAATGTAATGAGTGATAATAATAATAATAATAATAATAATAATAATATTTGAGGTTGAAGTCCACGTACATGTCTGTGTGTCTCTCTGTCTAACTTATTAACACACAGAAATCACATTCTGTAAGGTCGAGTATCTGACGCCTTGTTTACACTAAGTTGTACTTCTTTGGTGCTCAGACAAATACACTCCCTGTTCGGTAATCGGAGAGAGAATCACAGATGAGAAATGGAAAAAGTCGATCAGATAAAGATGAAGTTTTGTCTTAAAACGACTCCGGCATGTTAAAATTCACTTCTACCACTTCAGCGCTGTTATTTCAGCCAAAGTGAAAATATGAATTGTTTTTATATTTTTAGATATAATATTTAATATAAGTAAGAATATTCAGTTTATAATTAGATTATTAATTCCAACACATAACTGTTCATAACATTTAGATTCACTGATGCTGCAGATTAAACTTCAGACAGAGATCTAAGGACTGCAGAAGATTCAGTCAATTCTGTACAGACAGTTGTGTGTGATGCTGTGAGACAGACAGACAGTTGTGTGTGATGCTGTGAGACAGACAGACAGTTGTGTGTGATGCTGTGAGACAGACAGACAGTTGTGTGTGATGCTGTGAGACAGACAGACAGACAGACAGACAGTTGTGTGTGATGCTGTGAGACAGACAGACAGTTGTGTGTGATGCTGTGAGACAGACAGACAGTTGTGTGTGATGCTGTGAGACAGACAGACAGTTGTGTGTGATGCTGTGAGACAGACAGACAGTTGTGTGTGATGCTGTGAGACAGACAGATAGACAGACAGACAGTTGTGTGTGATGCTGTGAGACAGACAGATAGAAAGACAGACAGTTGTGTGTGATGCTGTGAGACAGACAGACAGACAGCTAGCTGAGGTTTCTGGTCATCCAGTGTATGAACTGTAAAGACATCAGTAAAAGAGCGAGTCCTGAGTTCGAGTTCTTTCATTTCTATAGATAATAATTTTATTTTAACCTTATAAAATGATATATAAAATATATTTACTCTTCTATCTGTTTGAACTACACAGGATGAATGCGGAAGTTCTCCTGACCAATCAGATGTCGCCTTCACATCCGGGCACTGACGCGCTCTTCAACCTGTTACTAGCTAACTAATCAACTATCGCTCGTCAGCTTTAGTTACTAGCTAACTAAACATCGCTCGTCAGCTTTAGTTATTTTAGTACTTTAACGCTAATCGAAGGTTGTATTGTCATAAACTTTCAGCGCGTTATAAAAGGAGTTAGCTTTAGGCTAGCAGGCGCGCGCGTTACGATGTGACGCGGGGGATTATGGGAAATGGCGTTTCCCATAACCGTGTAGTTCAAGTAAACACATGAAAGGCTTTATACAAAATTTTAGCATAATTTGACTAATAATTAAATATAACCAGATATCACAGTTTTGAGACATTTGAATCGAGTGATGTAGCAGGCGCGCGCCGGGGTTATAACTCCCCACACACACACACACACACAGACCGCGCTACAGCAGAGTAGAGTTTTCTTTACTTTTGGACTTACCGATGTAATAAGCGGTTATGAACACGACTCCTAAAGCAGCCGAGCTTATTACTGTTCCTCTGGACACTGAGGGAGAGAGCATGGAACGAGTGGAAGTGGAATTAAAAACCTGACAGGGCTGTTTATTTACTGAGCAGATCATTTACCGTACTGTGTGTGAGTGATGCGCACTCGGAGGGACCGACATTGTGTGTGTGTGTGTCAAGTCAAGTCAAGTCAATTTTATTTATATAGCGCTTTTAACAATTGACATTGTCGCAAAGCAGCTTTACACAATAAAAAGAAGTAAGTCTGTATGCAATGTGTATGAATCAAAATGATAAGATTGTTCCTGATGAGCAAGCCGAGGGCGACGGTGGCAAGGAAAAACTCTCTGAGATGGTAATAGGAAGAAACCTTGAGAGGAACCAGACTCAACAGGGAACCCATCCTCATCTGGGTGATAACGGATAGCAGTGTGTGTGCGCGGCTCTATTACACATTACGGTACAAAGAGAACTGGCACACAGTGAATATATCTCAAATCTCAGGTCATGAGTCAGGTTCAAATTCTAAACAAGTCATCCAAAAGTGTGTGTGTAAATGAAAACAACTGATTCTTCAGTGTTTTTTTTTTCTGTTTAATGATTTATGATGCATTACATTTGCAAAAAAAGAAACAAAATAAAAAATTGGCCAAAACCTCTGTCAGTCCACAAACCCAACATGATAACACCGGGGTTCCCCCTATCCTACCAGTCTCTTACTGCACACTGAACTGATCAGCAAACGTACCTACTACCTTCGGCTGCTATAACACTGTTTCACATGCGCAGTCAGGAAAGAGAGTTTACAGATTATTTAAAACATTATTATATGTAGCGTAATTCATTGAATTATGAATTCAGTCCAAGTCAAAACCCTAAATCGAAAAAGTAAAGTCTCAAGTCATTCCTGTTAAAGTTAAAGTCAAGGTACAACTCTTCCATAATTTTGGCATGTTGTCTAAAGTTGTCTAAGGTCATTAGCTTGGTGACTTGAATCCACACACACACACACACACAGAAACTTTTGTGGATATTCCTGGTCTGCAGCAGTCAGGATTTACCAAAAATGCTTGAAGCAAGGACAACCAGTGAACTGATTACTGGGTCAGGGGCCCTCAGGGGACATCAAGGCACATGGGGGAGCAAAGGCTCGGCTGTCATTTAGTTGTTGGTCATTGATTTAATTTAATTATTGAATCAATTATTCAATAAATTATCATAAAAATTTTAATTGAATAATTTCTTACATATTTTCAGTTCAGTCTGTCATATTTCACCTCATATTACTCAAGTACATATGACGTTCGAGTGCAACCGAGCCGAGACTTTTGATGAAAGGAAGCTTCCGGCTCAGTAAGATATTGAGACTCACAGTAAAGCATGTGAACGGTGCAAACGTTTTAAAGAATCCCGTATCTGTGAATGACGATCAAGGCAGAGGTGGCTCGGAGCCCTGTGAACGTTCAGCGAGTGGAACACCTGATCCTAGAAAATCGACGCATCTCAACATTACCTGTGGCCTTACTGCCCAAATCATCACTACACTTTACAGAAGCTCAGGCTTTAGCACAGATTTTTCAGATTATTTGTAGATGTAATAAAGAGTTTTGGAAGTTTTGAAACTCAGCTTATCTGGTCAGAACAGTTTACACTTTCTGGTTTTCTCAGTAATCTGCTTAACTTTTGTTGTGGTTTGGCTTACCAGCTTTAAGAAAAAAACAGAGGGTAGTGATGGGAAGTTTGGATCATTTTAGTGACTCAGTTCTTATGAAAAGAACGACTCTTTTTTTGAGTCATTTAGTTTTTTTTTTCGTTCTTTTGTTCAGAAATAAAATAAAATGTTAAATTTCAATAAACAGACCCCCAACACGTCTACATACAGAAATTTTGTCTATAGTTCCAGTAATGAAAATATTACAGTGAAGCCAAGGACATATAATAAACTGAATGAGCAGCTCAACATCATATCTTCTACTTTGAGTCGTTCATTCTTTTGTCACATGACTCCCATAGACGCTATGCAGTGCATTCAGGAAACTGAATTGAATGGTTCTTCTCATGAGTCTTTTAGTCCGAGTCATTCATTCCTTTGAATCTATTGTGACAAAACAATGAACGACTCGGATCAAAGACTCAAATGAAACGACTCATTTCTGTTTCCTGTACATAACCTACGGAGGTTTTGCGATGCTTTGCGCATGCGTGCCAGGTAGAAAATGAACGAATCACTCTCGAGACGACTCGCTCTTCTGAGTCACGTTAAAGACTCGCTCAAAAAGGACAAATCGTTCATGAACGACCCATCACTACCAGAAACTAACCTCCATGTAAGAAAACTGAGTTTAAAGAGGCGCTTAGTAACAGGATGTCTTCAAAAAGCCATTAAATAAACACCAAAAGTGATTTCTATTAATATTATTATTATTAGTATTATTACTATAATATGAATACAAATGAAGATATTTGAAACAATTTCTTTTGGTTTAAATTTAATAACGAATAGAAAAAGCGAGAAACAGAAAATACGTAGTGAAAGTCAAGTCATATATCACATTCAGTAAAAGCAGTTGTTCCAAGGTCCCATTTTACATTTTTCACATATACACAAACACACTGCCTGGCCAAAAAAACAACCATAACAAAAAATCTGGATTTAACCACCTGAATTTGGTTAAGCAAAGAGTCTTCCATTGAATAATTACTAATTCCAGTGATTAAAATGTTTCAGCTGCAACAAGTTTTTTTTAGCCCAAACTGATGGAACTATGTCAGAAGTCATATCCTGTGGCCTTGCCAAAAATTTCACTGAATGTCAGAAGGTCAAATTATTGGTCTTAAATTTAGCAAACAAAAAAAAAAACTAGGGCGATAGAAACTATCAAAACTGGATTAAAGTACTAAAAAAACACATAATTAAAACTTGGAAGGTTACTGGTGAGTTATCATCTTTTTGAGTTATGTGGCAATAAAATGAAGTCAGCTGACCACTTGAATGTACTGAATCACCAGCACATCACATCTATGGAGGTTTACTTCCCTGATGGCACACGCCATAATTCAAGATGATGATGCCAGGATTCTAGACCTTAACCTCATCGAGAATCTTTGCCACAAAGAAATGCAGTCCAATGACTGTCCTGACTTTTTGGCCAGGCAGTGTGTGTGTTTATCCTTAGAATACAACTGCAAGAGATGGAATAAAATAAGATAGAAGAAATACAGAACAGTCGGTGCACATTCGCATGTTTAAAACTAAGGAAAATATTAGGGTTAGAGCAGGACAGAAGATTTAGATACAGTGGAACCTCGGATTGCAAGTAATGTGGTTTACGAGTGTTTCGCAAGACGAGCAAAGATTTTTAATAAATTTTTAATCGGAAACCGAGCAAGTATTAGTTTACGAGCGCCGAGTATCATGTATCACACATGCGACTCTTATTTTGAGACCGAGCGGCAAGTGATCACAACTGAGCCAATGATTTTTCTCTATCTTGCGCTGCGGGAATTATGGGTAATTGTTTCCCCTGCTGCGTCCCCTGTATCAAAATAAGAGTCCCCTGCTGTGTCTTAGTGCTCGTCTCTTACTGGTATAATCAACATCTCCCTCTCTCTTTTGTGTGTGCGCGCGTAATTTGACACTGTGCCCCCCACACACACTTTTCTCATGTGTACTTTGTGTGTGTGTGTGTGTGTGCGCGCAAGCGTGCGTAATTGTGACACACACACACACACACACACACACACACACACACACAGATCTCCCTGGCGTCTACACACGTGCATTATTTACACAGAAAACTCAGCTCTGTCGCGATTCTTTTCAAAGGTGCTGGTTAATTTTTAATTTTTTACTTTACAGCAGTGATTCCGTTAGTATGCGCGCACACGAGTATCATTAGAGAGATTTATTTTTTTCCCCGTTAAAACAGTGTTGGCATTGTGTGTGTTAGTTGTGAAACTTAAAACGCGAGGTGTGGGAGGGAAGAGGAGTTTTACTGTTTAAGACAAGGCGAGGGGCTAATTCCACACACACACACATACAAATACACACACATACAAATACACGGCGCCTGCGTGCACAAACGGAAACACTTAACTGTCTGGATTTATTTTCACTTTTTTAAAAAATGTTAAGTGCAGGTTAATTTTTTTATTTTTACTTTATATGTTGTATTAATTATTTTTTATGTATTTATTGTTTTGGGCTGTAGAATGAATAATTTGAGTTTTATTTCTTATGGGAAAAGTCTATTTGGTTTACGAGTGTTTTTGAAATACGAGCCCGCTTCCGGAATGAATTATGCTCGTAATCCAAGGTTCCACTGTATATTTGTGGATATAAAAGTTTTAGAAAAGTAAGGGACTGTGTCTAAGTTCTGAAACTGTCCATTAGCCGCTCCTCTGCGTACTGAATCCTGGTTCTTGCTGATGAGACCCACCACGATCGCGTCATCAGCGGACCTGATCATGTGGTTCGAGCTGTGTGTCGCAGTGGGGCCCCAGTACTCAGTGTGATGGTGCTGGAGAAGCTGTTCCTGATCCAGAACGACTGAGGTCTCCCTCCAGGATCTGGTTCCACACGGAAGGGTCCAGGGCCAACCGTGGTGTTTACTGAACTGATGTTGATGAAGATCATGCGAATGTACGTGTTCTCTGCGAATGATGTGAACATGACCTGTCTTTCCAAGTATTGTATTTTTCTATTTCAATATTTTCATTGGTCTTCTTTAAGTTCTGTAATAAACAGAGATAAGGAAACAGAAGTCTGTCAGTTTACATCCAACATACCTTCTGTCTCCAAAACTTATTGTGATTTCTTTCGATCATACCGAATTGAGTTCCGCTCGTGAATCTTGTACCCAATGATCATGGCAGGAGCTATCACCATTGCCAAGGGCAGCGGTCTGAAAATCATTCCTGATAGAGAAAAACAGAAACAAGGAGACACAAAGAAAGAGAGAAGCGCACACACACACACACACACACACACACACACACACACACACACACACACACACACACAGGAGACACTTGTAAACACTTTAATTCATTCTTATCTCGCTGATGTATTCTAAACTATTAGAAGGAGTTGTGAGAAAGACAGAGAGAAATAAAGACACAGGGGAGGGAGAAGGAGGAGCAGACAGACACACACACACACACACACAACACACACACACACACACACACACACACACACCAATATCAAAATGACACATACTGCATGTATTATAATATTAACATACCTCGACTGGCACGCAGGATTTTCTGTTAAAAGAAAGTCATCAATACATGAGCAGGATAAACGCATATGAAGTGATGAAATGTTATGATATTTAAATACAAAATAATCTACACCCTGAACAATCTCGTTACATTTACAGATGTTAATTCCTCATCTTTGTCATCTATACCACTTTATCTTGATTGCGGAGGGTGGAGCCTATGGCGGGGTACACCCTGGATGGAGTGCCAATCCACCACAGGGCGCGCACACACACACACACACACACACACACTACGGGCAATTTGAGGATGCAATTAGCCTAATCTGCATGTCTTTGGACTGTGGGAGGAAACTGAGGTACCCTGGAGGTGCAAGGCGTCAGTGCTAACCACTACGCCGCCATGTCAGCAGATGTTCATTATTTTGTCAAATAAGGTGTCAAATGATTTGAAAATATGAAATTTGACACAGTAAGAACAAGGGCTTATACTTACAACACTAGAGACCACAGTGATCGGGGCCACGATGTTTGGGGCCATGTTGATTTCTGGGGCCACGTTGATGTTTGGGGCCACAGTCACGGAGACCGAATTCCTGGTGGCCTGTGAATCCTCACACTGCTTATGACCTTTGGTCTTGGAGCTGCTCGAATTCTTGTCCATTGTGGCACTGTACAGAAAACACCAGTGAAGTATAAAGTACAGCGGTGTGTAACGTACAGTATTTTATCATGTCAGTTCACACAGTTTAACCCTCTGAGGTCTGAGTGGAAACTGACTGATGGAGCTGCTTATGTCATTGTGTCTAAATGTTTCTACACTTCAGGAAAACTTTATACACTGAGCACAAAATCAACAGTTTTATTTTCAGCACAATCTAATCTACAGTATTATACAAACAGGAAGCAGCTCAGGGTCATATGCTGGATATTATTTTGACATAAAACACACAGACTGTAAACTTCACTCATATTCATGTGCAGAAATCCTCTAAAAACACACAATCATCCATCAGGGACAAACTGAATTAGTTACTGAAACTGATTCACTGAGGCCCTGGGTATGTACACATGTCCAAATGTTTTAATAACTACATTCAGAGGGAGAAATAAATCAATAAAAAGACTGCAAGGTCCTCGATTCTTCAGCACACAGACAGATGAAGGCGGGGCCACGTACTTTACATAATGAATATAGATGAGGTGTTTACCTTTTTAATATTCATACCTGAGCTCAGGTTACGGCCCCGCCCAATTCCATACAATGTAAAATTATATTATCTTTATGCAAGTCTACTGATAAAATCAATAATACTTACTGTAGGAGAGGCAGGGGGAGGAGCTCACAGTCTGTGCCATGTTCCAGTGAAGTACAGTGAAATCTGGAACAAAATAAATGATCTTTAATCTGTAAGAAAGCCTAGTGATGGTGCACTTAATGCTCAAACATAGAAACTCTTTAAAACGTCTCTCACAAAGCTGTGTTGAAGGTGTGGCCAGGTCACATGACTCCTGTAAGCAAATCCAGTCGGTCTGGTGCGGCGGACAAAAGCAGCGTTCATTGTTTTTATTTCCCTTTTAGACAATACAGTTCTTGCATTACCAGTTACCTGTAGGTGTTTGGTGAGTCGTTTGTTCTGATAAATTTTAAACAAATGCAGCCGAATACACGGTGATATATACTCCAAAAATATCAGTTTGACTGCTGCAGTAGTAGGCCAATAACAGACTAACATGTAAACGTTAATATATATATGAATAAATAATTAATAAGAACAGGAGACAGTGAAACAGAAATTATTACAAAAGAAATTCACAAAATATGAAATAAAGCAAATAAACTAAAATAATAAAAATATTGAAGTATTTGAGTGTAAAGCTATGTTTAGATGAAGAAGAAGAAGCAACAAATTGGTACTTACAGTTTTTGAAACCAGATTTGCTAATCATCAGTCTTGATTAATTGATCATCAGCAGGTATCCAGAGCTCTATAAAAGCAAACGTTTCGGCAGTGTGAAAGACATAAGCCATGGTCTTAAGAGGAGCAATGGTTGCTGCACATCAATATGTAAAGAGTTATAAAACTGTTTCTGAGTTCTACAGTGAGAAGTGAGACGCATTCAAGGCAGTTACCAGTTCTCAGGACTGAACGTCCCAGGACATTCACCTCAAGTTCAGACTGTGCAATACTCAGAGAAACACAAAAAAGGTACATCTCAGACCCTACAGGCCTCACTGACATGTTAAATGTTAAAGTCCATTACAGCACAATTAGAAGAAGACTGAACAAGTCCAGTTTGTTTCGACAGGTTGCCAGTAGAAAGTCTCTGCAGTCTAAAGCGAACATGGAAGCATGAATGAGGTTCACGAAACTGTATCTGAACAAAGCAGAAGACTTCTAGAACAATGTCCCATGATAAGATGGATAAGACCAAAGCGAAGTTGTTTGGCCTTAATGCCCAAACAGCATTTCAGAAGAAACACCGGTGAGAAACACAGGTGATGATCTGGGCTTGTTTTTGCAGCCACAGGATCCGGACATCTTGTCGTCATTGAGTCGCCCATGAACTCCTCTGAATACCAGCGTATTCTAGAGGAAAATGTGAGGCTGTCTGTCTGACAGCTAAAGCTTGGTAAACAGCATCCACATCTACTGTACATCAGAATGGTTTTGGAATGGAGTATTCAAAGTCCAGCCATCAACTCAACTGAAATGCTGTGGAGGGACCTTAAGGGAGCTGTGCATAGGGGAACGGCCAAAAAACTCAAACAACTGGAGCAATGCTGTAAATAAGAGTGGGCTTAAACCGTGTGAGAGACTGATGAAGTCATACAGGAAACTATTACTTTTAAGTTATTGCTGCTAAAGACGTGGAAGAAAACGGAAAACTACCAATGGAATGGATGGAAGAATAACAATATTGGCAAAGACTCAGCCAATGATCAGTTCCATCATGATCAGAGAACATCTAAAGTTACCTGTGAGCTGTTACTATTAGAAGACTATCAGCTATCAGCAAGAAGCCCGGCAAAGTTGTTGAAAAAAAGACACGTGTTGAAGAGGTTACAGTTCTCCAAAGAACACATTGACTGGCCTAAAGAGAAACGGAGCAATATTCTGTGGACTGATGAAAGCCAGATTGTTCTTTTTGAGTCTAGAGGCCGCAGACAGTTTGTCAGACGAAACACCGAACACTGACTTCAGGCCACAGTACACTGTGAAGACCGTGAAGCATGGAGGCACCAGCATCATGATATGGGAGACGCTTCTCATACTGTGGTGTTGGGCCTGTTTATCACATTTCAGGGATCATGGATCAGTTTGAGTACATCAGAATACTTAAAGTGGTCATGTGGCCTCACGCTGACGAGGAAATGCCCCTGAAATGAAGTTTCAACAAGACAACGACCCCAAACACACCAGTAAGCGAGCAGCATCTTTCAATTCTATTTTATTTGTATAACACTTTTAACAATTGTCATTGTCGCAAAGTAGCTTTATGCAATCAAGAGAATTATTTAAGTTTGTATGAGATGTGAACGTGTATGAATCAAAATAATAAGACTGTCCCTGATGAGCAAGCCAAGAACGACGGCGACAGTGGCAAGGAAAAACTCCCTGAGATGGCAATAGGAAAAAACCTTGAGAGGAACCAGACTCAACAGGGACCCCATCCTCATCTGGGAAAGACGAATCATGGTTCCAGACCAACAAGATTAACGTTATGGAGTGGCCAGCCCAATCACCAGACCTTAATCCAATAGATAAACTTGTGGGACAAGTTCTGAGACAAAACCAAGAAATGCAGAGGAATTGTGATACAGAATGTCTCAAAGTGGGTCCAGGGGGGGAAAAAGGCTGGATAACACAAGAAATGCAGAGGAATTGTGTAGAACAATTGTCACAGATATGAAGAAGTTCTCTTTATTCATTTATGTTTAAACGGTAAATTAATCACTTTGTAAAGATGAATAACACTGCTATTTAACAGACTAATATTTGTTTTTCTTCACTTTCCGTAAACTAATACATTTAGCACATTTTCTGCGCTAATGATTCAGAATAGGACGTGCAGGGGATCTCAATGCATTTGTATGATTTAAATTAAAAGTTATTATACGGATATGGAGCTTTACTCACTTTTTTCAACACACTTATTTTGAACACAACTGTAGCATTCAGTGATTAATAGTCATTTATTTTAAGACATGAAGGTCAGCTGGAGATACATTTTACAACTGTGATCTGCATAAAATTTTAATTCTGACATTATTACATAACAATAAAAGTTACTACAGCAGTGACAGTAGCAGCACCAGACATGGCAAACGAATAAATTCCACCATATGCAATGAATAGAAATGCACAAATGAACATGGGCCAAATCAGCAGCAATGTGTGCTATTCTAACAAATAAACATTTCAATTACTTTTCTTTAGTTTGTATAACCAATTTATTAATTCATGTTTATTTTTTTAAAACACAAATGCATTCTAATCGTTTAATTAGAAGAAAGCTACTATTATGAACAATTTTAACTTTCATTCATAAATCTAACTGGGTCAGTGCTGAACAAAAAACTAGTTCTTGATTAACCTTTGCAGGATCAGACTAATTCAATTTTATTTGTATAGCACCTTTAAAAGTCATTGTCACAAAGCAGCTTTACACAATCAAAAGAAATTATGAGTTTGTAATGTGTATGAACCAAAATGCCCTGATATATTTATTATCTGGCTTACACCTTAGAAACTCATAATTTTTTTGGGGCAGTTTAAATGCTGTTCGATATGAAATTAAATGAAGCGAGAAGGAGAGACTTATAACTATAGATACAATTTTATCTCAAACATCACTATCTAAAGTTTTATACATTCTTCAGAGTCAATCATGACGACCACATCACTTTACACATCTGAACTTTTTTTATTGTAAAGCATTCACACTTGTGAAAACATGTCACATTTATTTCAGCAATTTAGAAAAAAAATACCCTTCAATTCCCTGCGTTTTATGGATTTTGGAGCAGAAACATTTCATAATCAGAGGTAGTCATTGTGAAACAGACTGTCTCAAAGTGGGTCCAGGGTGGGAAAAAAAAGGCTGGAGAATACAAACATTTCCAATAGCATATAAAAGTACAAATAGTACTAAACATATGCTTTACAGATTCGTCCTCTGCAAGACATCCGTGGCCAGTGTTAGATTTACTGTAAAGCACCAGAATATTACTTTGCATAGATCTGTGAATATAGAACAGAGTCTTCCTTTACCCTCAGTGTGAAATCTACCTGTTTTACACCAACACACACACACACACACGGCTTTACTCCTCCTCCATAGTAACATTAGCATGTTATTAATATGTAAACAAAGTAGTACACTGAATTTCACTTTCAGTTTACACACACAGGACAAACTGTGTGGTATTTTACCATGTTGCTTGAGGTATACATTACATTGTGAAGGACCATCTGGAAGCTGACAGTCTACAGGTTCTTATCATGGATTATTCGTTCCTGTAGGATAAAATCGCATTGTGCTGTAAAGTGAGAAAGAGGACACCAGAGAACCTGACCCAAGGATGGAACGCGACCACGAATCTCTCGTCCTCAGAGAGTTAACACAACCTTCTCAAAATACATTAACTGTAGTAAGTAGCTACTGGCGGGCCCTGGTAAGATATCAAAATTACTAGGTACTGATTCAATGTGTAGTGTCATTCTGCAATATCACTATTTACACAAATACAGTGATTAGAACAGAAATCCGGGGCTATCTAAACAATAAGCGAATAATTTGCAACCACCACACAGCATGCTGAGCTGTGGGACTGGTTTAGAGCTCCACCTGCAGGATCATTGGGGAAAGGCAACATTTTGCCAACTCGTATACAATATTCAAATTCTGATTTGTACAAATCAGACAATAATAAAAAGTTTACACTTCCATGAACTTCTATTTGTCATTTACTTGAGATGATGTGCTTCAACTAGTGCTCATTTGTAGGCATACATTAGTAAGAGTTTATGTATAGTTATTATAGATTTAACATCTGTTGTATTATGTTTACATTTAAACAGTGTATCTGCTTTCCACTGGCAACTCGCAGATGTCTGCTATACTTCTAAATTGATGATGCCATACTTATTTCGTGCAAAAAAAAAAAAAAAAATCCGATACACAGTCGTGTGACGTAAAACGTATTAAATGAACAGTGAACAGTCCAGTCCGCCTCTTGCATTTTTTCTGAGGATCAAAAATACAGACGAATAACCAAGTCGTCCACCAGAGCAAACTTCCTGTTTTTATATTACATTATATTAAGTAATGTATTGATCATTTCTATTGCTTAAAAAAGCCTCCGGTGGTTGAAATGAACAGTCGCAAAAATACGACGTTTTGAACCGGATGGCGGGAACAGAATCATGTCTTAACCCTGCGTTCACATCGAAGGCGGCGAGAGCGTCAAATTTCGCTGTCGCTGCTCTGACGTAGTCCGAACGTCTTTTTCGCATTTAAAGGGGCCGCACAGCAAATCAAGCTGGTTGATCTTGTGGAGACAAAAATGTGGAAGAAAACAAGAAATTGATTTATAGAAAAAACAGTATTGTAGAAACAAAAAAGTTGAGCCGATTTCACCTCCCTTCGCCGGCGGCTCACATTGAAAATTAATGACTTGTAATTATGAATGTATCTAACTTCGACTTAAGTTAAACTAATCTAACCGCTTCGCGGTTTTTGGACGCGCGAGCAGGCCGCGTGCGCGCACGTAAACACTCGTTATAGTTATTTTTAGACTACACGAATTTATTACGCTGTTGTCCATGTGTGACTATTGCTAGCAAAAAGTACAAAACCAATTTTCATGTAAATAAGAACTATGACAGGGATGGATTAATGCAAATATACATATCCATCAAAAATATCTCAACGCGGCTTGGACCTCGGACACACCTCGGAAGAAAGTCTCTCCTTGTTACTTTTTTTTCCTGGTTGTTTTTCGGCGGATCCAAACAACAGCGTCACTGTCCGCGTTGGCGTCTTGGAGGTTAAATGGCGGACAAGGTACGTCAACGCAAGAAATGCAACAATAACGACCCGCCCACCGTCGTCATGTGACCCGTTGAGGTTCCCGACGTCATAATGGTTATAACGACAAAAAAGTCCTCTTCCTTAAAATTTATATATATCCATAAAATCACAACGTGCAAGTTTGCAAATAAATTCTTAAAAATCCTACAATGTGATTTTCTGCATTTTTCCTCTCTCATAGTAAAAGTATATCTTATGAATATTTCCAGGCCTCTCTCATCTTTTTAAGTGGGAGAACCTGCACAATTGGTGGCCGACTAAATACTTTTTTGCCCCACTGTTTGTGGTCACATTAAAGGTGACAGATATCGTTAGCTTGAATATTATAAAGCAGCAGTGGCTGTGTGTTAGTGTCCTGAGTCTTTTCAAACATGTCTATGTAGATTAGCGTCTATAAATGAGTTTGGACTCATTCATAACTTATGTTATTAATGACAAAATTAATTTGAGGTTTAGACCACATTTTGTTCCAGTCAGTCACATCTACATGTCTATTACAATAACCAGTGGCACTGAATAGTGTTACATCTTCATGAAGTAGGAACGAATGTTCTTTCAGGTAGCAGGCTGAGGAAAAGCAGATCTTGACTTCTGAACCACTCATGATGGTAATAATCATCATGATGCCAGCGGGAATGGCATCAAAGACCACTAGAAACTTCTAATGTAACTCGAAATTTATACTGAATTAAAAACTTGGTGTAAAATAATAGTCTAACAAATATAATACCTTTTATGTTCAAATTATTGTAGTAAATAGACTTATTTTTTTATATATATCTTTGTTGTGTAAGATAATGTAATTATGTGGAGAATAATTGTTTTTAAATCAATAACCAGGACAATAAACAGTCTTTATTAAATGCAGATAATTTGACTGGATTTTTATCAGCATTATAATTACAGAGCAGTAAAAAAATCAAAGCCATCAAGCTGATAGAACATTTAATTGGGAATAAAGTGCTGATCGTCCCTGCAGCCTGACTTAGTCTGCTGATCTCTACCGTCCCATCAGCGTTCATCCTACAATTTCTGTTGTTGTGGTATCAGATTCTGACGAATATGTATATATTTAAGCTTTTTAATCAAGCATTACAACTTACTGCTTGAAGTCTTCTATAAATGACAATCACCTTCATTCACCAGAAATTTCATCAGAAGTCCTGGTTTGACTTGATCACCTAGATCCACATAGGCCCTACCCTGCATCCCACACCACCCAAATAATCCACTGCTAATGTCATGGTGCCAGACACCACAGAACCACCAGTGGCCCTGTGTGAGGGAATTTCTACTTTAAGGTTTACTGTGTGAACCAACAGGTTAAGCGTATTTCACTTAATATTTTTACAGTACATGACATTTTGCATCAGTAATTGTGCTGCAGTCCAGGTGTAGTAATTTATATAAAAAATACATAAATAAATAATAATACAGCTATAATTAATATTAAAATTACTGATAAATTGATATTGTGCTGTACTGTAAATTAGCCATAAGATGGAGCCACACACACACACACACACACACACACACACACACACACACACACACACACACATTATATTACTATTGCAAAAATATATATTTAATTAAAACAATGTGTAAATGCCTTGTGAAGATCAAACATAAAACCAATATTACTGCAGTAATGATGCCGTCACATATACATTACTGCACAGTGAAATTATTTATTCTTTACATATACAAGCTTTGCCATTAGGCTGGGGTCTGAGCGCAGGGTCTGAGCCAGGATATGGCAAACCTGGAGCAGACATTGTTTAGCGACGTGCTCAAGGGCCAAACCACCGTCCTTCCGCTCCTATCCTCTTTTACATTGATTTGATTAAGATTTCTAGAATTAGGGCTTGCAAAATGAAATAAATTTGTCTTTAAATAAAAATTTTTATTATCTCTTCTTTCATCACACTAATTTCCACAAAGTCTCTGTATCTATCTTCAAGGTCTGTAATCTACTGTACCTAAAACCCAGCTGAAAGAAAAAAGCTTGTAAAAGTGAAATGGAATAGTTATTCAGCTCTGAAGTTCCAAGTAGGAGCTCGTGAAACATCTACCTTTCTCACATATGTCGTCACTCACAGTGCAGTGAACAACACGTTCACCTTTACATCATTTTCTACACAGAGGACTCGGGAGAAATGAAAAGCTCTTTAACCACTTTTATAAATGATAATTTATGAAGTTCGTATTTATATTTGTTGATTTCTGCCTGGTTAACTAACTCAGTCAGATCAGCGTGACAGATCATTATAACAAGAGACCGAGACAGTTCTCTTTATTTTTCATGCAGGAATGATTTATGAGGATATTCTCTATAAGAGTATGAAACTCTGTGAATATGACTGCGCTCTGGCATTTGTGTTATACAGACGCTCCTGTCCTCGGCTGATACAGCAGCTGTTCTCTGAGGACTCGTGACTGCAGTCGCTCCATAGTTCAGGACTGGAGTTTCCTACAGTCTACCTGAGTCTCCAGTAACGACCTGGACTCCATATGAACTTAAACACGTCTCCTGTTCTACTGAACTTCCAGCCTCCTAACACACAGTATGAGGTCAGATCAATCCCTGCTCTCCGTTATCACCCAGATGAGGATGGGGTCCCTGCTGAGTCCGGTTCCTCTCAAGGTTTCTTCCTACTGACATCTCAGGGAGTTTTTCCCTCAGCACCGTCGCCCTCGGCTCGTTCATCAGGGACCATCTGATCATTCTGATTCACACACACTCACATCTCATACACACTGCTTTGTGACAGTGTCAGTCATTAAAAGCACTATACAAATAAAATTTAACAGAGCACTTTTAGGTCAGACCTTAGGAAACCTCACATGGAGCCTTGTTGGATTTCTACAGCCTTGACACAACTCAGTGTTTAAAGAATCACAGCTTTATATGTGTGTTTATTATTTTGACCATGTTGCACTTTTAATTTTTTACAATTATTTATTATTCAATCAGGTTTGATTATTAGGTTACGCACACTGTAATATGTACTGTGGTGGAAATTCTGTAAATATTATAAAAACAAGCAATTCATACACTGGGTAAGAGCAAAGTCACAAAGGTTTTATTTTAAGCTTCTGCAGAAGGACCAGAGTCTCATACAGCAAACAACAATTGCAGCATGGAGAAAGGTAAAGACTTTCTCTCAGCTGCCCCATTTTATACACAAACATCTCTGCTAACATAATCAACACGCAAATTCACAACTCTTTATCTGACCCAGACCAGACGTCCAGACCTTATCATTTATTCAGGGACAATTACAATCAGGTTGTTTCTGTTCTATTCTCTGCCTCGTTTTTTTAAGCCTCAGCAAGTTTAAAGCGTCTATAGTCTATGTGGCACAATTACAAATTAATACATAATTAAAATGTGATTTTTCTCTTACAGTACTGAAACATAGTCCTTAAAAAAGGGAGGGCTGCCCCCGAGTGGTGCCCTATTCTCCGGAGATCGCTGGTTCGATTCCCACGGGATGCTGTAGCCTCCCGCAGCCGAGGGCCTGGAGAGCGGGGTAGGATGGGAGGCACTTAGTGTTCTCACATTAATTATAGCCAGTCGGGGGCGTCTGTGAGCTCACGCAAGTGGAAGGAGCGGATAGTGCTGTCCTCCGAGTGTGTTAATGGTGCGTGAGCAAGTAGTTCGCAAAGATGCGGTCGGTGACATCACATGGAGGAAACACGTGATAGTCTTCGGCCCTCCCGACTGAGTGGTAGTAGTAGCTTAATGTGGGAGCCTCCTAGTGACGGGGAGGAATTGGACATGAAAATCCGGAAAAAAGCCAAGAAAAAGTATATTATGGTTGTCTCTTCTCTAACCGCAGGTGGTTACTTTTAAATGATTTTATTGATAGGTGTAGTGGACATGAAAGAGTTGATGTGTTTTGCTTATATCACATGTTCATGGTGGAGAGTCACCGGTTACGTTGAATTGAGAATATTAATCACCTGTTCAATTAGAGTTGTGAGGGAGAGGGGCTGAGCAGGGACATTCTTGTATTCTTTGTTGACCAACATATTACAACTTTATACAACAAAACTTAATACCATCCGTCTTTACAATAAATCAGAAGCTAGAAGAGAAGTTTTGCCTCATTGATGTTTTATTTTCTTACATAACAATGTTATATTGTTCTTGTTTTAGCTTCTCGGCGGCGTTTGGTAACTACAGAGTAGCTGCTTAGGTAATAGGTAAACCTGTGGAACACACACACACACACACACACACACACACACACACACACACACACACACACACACACACACACACAGTGTAACTATAACTCTCTCCTGATGTGTTATTTTGTTTAGTTTTAGACTATTCCTCATTAGACTAAGTGTGTATGTTGTGTATGTGTGTGTATGTGTGTGTATGTGTGTGTGAACTCTCTAAAGATTAATAAGATATAAGTGGCTGTGTGTGAGAATTCTCAGAAGGTTAATAATAATAGGAACAGTGTGTTTGTTTATATTTTTCCAACACTCGAACAATTACTCTGATGCTACAACTTAATGAATCCGCGGGATGTAGAGTAACGTTCATCAGTTTCAATTCATTATTATAAATCAAATTCATAAAATTAATTTAATAAAATTTTAATTGATTGATCAATTTTCACTTTCTCTTCATTCATCATTTACACTTACAGCGACATCAGTACAATATTCTTCCTCAGCATTTTTTAAGGGATATTAATTGATAATTAATCAACGTTATTAATTATCAATGTCATATGTATGTAGATATTTTTGACCTCGAGTTATGATCAGTGTGTGTGTGTGTGTGTGTGTGTGTGTGTGTGTGTGTGTGTGTGTGTGTGTGACTGTATTTTTAGCCAGAAAAGTTGCTGTATTCCTGGACTCAACACAGCTGCTCATGTAACATCCAGATAACACAAGAAACACACACTTAACTTCCAGACACACACCTCAGTTTTAGGCAAACTCCGCTCCTGTGTGTGTGTGTGTGTGTGTAATATATATATATATATATATATATATATATATATATATATATATATATATTTGCTTTTCTTTCACAGTTTATACAATTTCCATTTATTTACAGATGTTTACTTTTATAGATTTTATACAAATGTTTATTCAAGCTTTTTGCACTTACGGACTAATTCCATTTATCATCATTCCAACGTTTGTATTTGATTATTATTATTTTTTTTGTATTTGTACTGTGTTTCTTAAATTTCCCCATGGGGATAAATAAAGTTTTTTTTTAAATTGAATTGAATTGAATGAATTGATCTTTAGGCTACTGTCTATTTTCATTTATAAATGGGTGTATTTAAAAAAATAATAATTACCATCAGTAACAAATCAGGAGGGGTAAACCTTTAATAATCAATTCAGTAAGTAAATATTACTCAGGTACACACTTGATCTGATCAGGTCTCTCTTGTTGGAATGAATTGGAATAAATTTTTTTCTGAGCACGTTTGACCCATGTAGGGGTAACAGTCAGTGACTAGATGAGGGAAATTTTGCTTCAACTCTTAACCAGTGAGAATAAACAGCTCTCTAATACCAGTCTTCACTCCAAACTTTCATCCATCCGCTGGCTCCTGGGCTCTGTTTGAGGAAGGAGCAATGATTGGCTCACAAATCAGATGTGAAGTACAACAACGCAACCTAAAATAAGCAGATCATAACAGTTCAAAATGATTAACGAAATCATCATCATATCATAATATTATCATATATCACTCAGGGTTGTGAGATCACTCTGTAAACATCTCGCCTAGGCAGTGCTGAAACCCTGCACACTTGGATGGAAAAAATCCAAATAATATCATTACTACATCATACTGAATTGTTAGAGATGTGATCTGCTGGTGATTCAGGACATTCCGGTGGTCATGTGACTTCATTTTATCTCCACATGACGTTGCTGAGTCTCGACCTGAGCGACTGAAGCGACCCCAGATCATAACACTGTCTCCAGAGGCTTGTACAGTGGACACTATGCATGATGGGAGCATCGCTTCATGCGCTTCCCTTCTCACCCTGACACGCCCATCACTCTGGAACAGACTCAGTCTGGACTCATCAGGTCACATGACCTTTCTCCATCACTCCAAAGTCCAGTCTATATGATCCCTAATGAACTGAAGGTTTTCTCCTATCACACTGTGTTTATCTTTATTAAGTGTTTAAGTGATCTCCATTTATTATTTTTTCTTTTTCTTTTCTTTTTGCAAATTATCTTTATTGAACAATTATCATATGCAAACATAAAAAAAAAGAAGTTCTGACCACATTTCTTCCATGACACTGAAGGTTCAGCATAGTCCTCCCAGATGTTAACGATGTATTATAGAGTTCTTAACACAATTACAATCATTTAAAAAATCTCTAACTGCTCTCAGTACTTGATGAAGAACAATAATTTTATTGAATTCTGAAGTGGTAACTTTTTCGGGAAGGCAGTGTATACACATAATTTGTTTAAAAAACAAAACAAATCCTAATAGTTTATTACAGACTCAAAAACCTCTTCTAAACACTTGACAGTGAACAGAAACACTGAGTGCATGTCAAAAAAGTAAAACGTTTCTCAGATCAGCATCTCTGTTAACAACTCCGTTGGAATCTTCAGTCAGAATAATTTTGGTCAGATTGGAAAATTATTGTCCATGTTTTTATTTATCTATTAATTTTACCCTGTTTTTTATTTATTTTTTTCTACAACTTGTTGCTTGTATGTAATATGTGAACTGGTGGCTGTAAGATTATGTTTTGGGATTCATAAAGTATTCACCTATTTCTCTCTCTCTCTCTCTCTCTCTCTTTCTCTCTCTCTCTCTCTCTCTCTCTCTCTCTCTTGTATTTAAAATCCTGTAAGTAAAATCTCTGCATGACAAACTTGACTGGAAGATGTTGAAGAAAAGGCATTTCGGATATTTCGACCTTGCTATGACCTTGACCCTGCTTGGATGAATTCCAAAATCTAATCAGTTCAACTGCTGGTTAAATGATAACTGTTAAAAGATAACTAAAACAGTTATCTTGAGATAAGGTGAGAATCTAAAGAGAGCCTCAGACAGACAACAACATGAACAAACCACGATGAGTGACAGAATTGTAAAGTTATGAGTATCAGAAGAATAGGCTGGTCGTGCAGAACACTACAGAAACACGTGAGCGGGCGAGTGCGGCTGTAGCGACACGTACAGTATCTTTAGCGCTGTTATACGTGACCGCTTTGTTTCCAGCGTGTTCCATCGAGGCGAACGGCTTAATTAGAAAAGCAGCAGCTGCTCGATGTGAAGAAAAGAACAGATTAATGTCGTGACCTCCACACTGATCTCTCCTGGGTCCTGTTAACCCCCAACCTACACACACACACACACACACACACACACACACACACACACACACACACACACACATATGCAGCCACACACACTCCGTACATCCACTGAGGTTTAAAAACACACTCTTTCATCTCTCACATGCTGGCACAAATCCCTACACGCCCCAATACGCTCTCTGCTAAGCTAATTAGAGCTGATTAAAAGCGTTCCAGCTGAAGTGTGTGTGTTTTTATCTGTATGTGTGTGTGTGTGTGTGTGTGTGTGTGTGTGTGTGTGTGTGTGTTAAGTATTGTTCTTGAAAGTGTGTGTATGTTTATGGAGCACATTCTGAGTTACACTGTGTGATCCAGAGCCAGAGATTATATAGATTAAACCCAGCTATTGTTCACTAAACTTGTGTGTGTGTGTGTGTGTGTGTGTGTGTGTGTGTGTGTGTGTGTGTGTGTGTATTCTAAATAAACTCGCTACACAGGAAGTAGCCAATATAACACAATGTGTACTGTACAGTTGCTGAGCTCCCTGAGCTTTCTGTTCGTTTAAAATCATTAATGCAGAGAAGTGATGAAGAGTTCTTCAGGTAATATTTGGGGTTACTAAAGGTCAAGGCTTAAAACATCTTTATAGAGCAACTAACACACACACACACAAGGGATTAATTATACAGACACTTCATACAATTTCAGATGAATTACAAATAATTTAAGAGCTACACAATATGTTAAAGTCAGCGTAGCGTACATAAGGATGCTAATTAACAAAGGATACCTGATATTCAGGAACAACATATTCAGGAACAACATATTCAGGAACAACATACGGCTGCTAAAAGTTAAAAATGCACACAAAATTTATTTAATATTTAATTTTCAGCATTTTGGAAGGTTTGCTTCTGAAATATTTTGCAAAACTGTTAAAAACCCATCATGTTTGTGTTTACATTAAACAAAATTTTATAAATTTGACGCTCAAATTCTAAAATGATTTAATAAATAATATAGTTCTGTGATTTTTAGATTTAGATTTTTAGATCAGAGATAATGTTCATGAAATTCAGGCAAGATAAAATTACAGAATTGGTTAATCCAGGACTTTTATTTTACAATTCAGGATGTATTAATCCTGAAAGTAAACATTTAGTGATTATTATAATCAGAGAATATTAATATTTCTTTATTAAAATCCTGCATTGTAACATTTGGGGATTAAAATTCATTCACATACTATAAATTTTTTTTATTTTATTAATATGTTGTTTGTTTTAATTTGACTGATTTCTGAAATACATTTATTCTTGATAAAAAAGAAACACAAAAATAAAAAGATTCCACTAGCCAGACTCTGTGTGTGTGTTTGTGTGTGTGGGTGTTTGTGAGTGTGCGCACATGTTTGTGTGTGTAAAAGTCATCCTATGTACACAATAACCCCTCTTCTCCTCCTTCTCCTCACACTCGTCTCCCCCACACCAGCTACGATGCTTTTCAAAGGTAAAGTGCAGGTTAATTTGTTTATTTTTATGTTATATTTTTTAATTAATTATTTTTATAAGAATATTTTTGGGTTGTGGAACAAATCGTCTGAATTTCCATTATTTCTCATGGAGGAAATTCACTTTGATATACGAGTGTTTTGATATACAAGCACGTTTCCGGAACAAACTATCCTCTATATCCAGGGTTTAGCTGTATATATTTTTGTAATATTTATTTATCTGTAATTAATAATTTTTATTT
>JAAGKR010008169.1:7336-19307 GCA_011419295.1 Clarias macrocephalus
GTTTATAATTAACATTGTGTTTGTTTTCAATTGTTACTGAGTCAACAGAACTAAAACATACTGTAAAATCAGCCTCAATTAAAACCTTTTATCAGACAGTAATTAATAGTTATTAAGTATAATGTGTGTGTGTGTGTGTGTGTGTGTGTGTGTGTGTGTGTGTGTGTGTGTGTGTGTGTGTGTGTGTGTATATATAATCCAGCAACATCAATCAGCACACAGTCAAAATTATGAACAATAATCCTGTGTAAGAGTGAGATGATGTTTCATACCGGACAGCGTGAGCAGAATCAGAGCCGAGTGCAGCATCTTCATCTCTTCTTCAGTAAGAACTTCACACACTTGGAGTTGGGTCTGCATCTTGGTGTGCAAGTTCGGTGTTCATACTGAGCTCGCTGAGTCTGTTATGTGAGAAGAGTACTTCTTGGAAATTAAGTATACACCCAATATAGGTACAATATCAGACACCTCAAGAGTGTGAAATCTAACAGGGAGGTGAGAAGAGACTTCATGCACTTTGGCATGCACATGGGCAGGCACACACATACACACGATTAAAATACATTTTGATTCAGAAGCACACGGCATGCTTAAAATATGTGAAGACTCGACCATCATGATCTTTATGGACAATTACATTTTTAAAGCATTGACATTAATATGGATTTGTTCCTTATCTCTGCAGTAGAGATAAAAATGCATAATATATAACCAGAGGTTATATAATATATATATAATAGTCTGTGGCAATATTATGTGAGATATTTAAAAAATGGAAAAAATTAATTTATTAATTGGTGGGCATGAAAAAGCATGGCAGGGTGGCTCTGCTCACCATGCTCCACACTGTACACCCTAATGCTCAAAGTAATTAAACATATTGAGTTCTGTTAACTTAAACAATTAGTTCAAATTAATAGGCCTTGTTGAGTATTCAGAACTTTTTGGTTTTTATGAGTTTGTAGAAATGACACTTTTCACGTTTGCTGAACAAATGTGATATTTTACGCCACAGTAACTGTCTCCTTAATGTTCCACCAACTTAAAATCTTTCAGCCTGGTGATTTTGTGTCTGACATCATCAATGCACATGTAAACTGCCCACATCAGTGGTGGGTGTTTCTCCTGCCATGTGAAAGGGTCGGGTTCGATTCCCAACCACTGGATGAGTAGCATCTGGCGTAAAAACTTGTGACAAACTGCTGTGACGACCCAAAGCCAGGAGCAGGCGAAAGACCAACAACAATTTATTTAATTTGCAATAACTAAAAAAATATATAGTATGAGCTCAGTAATACAAGTAAATAACGATTAATATGAATGAGTACAACAAACTCAAAAACCGATTGTTCTGTTTACTTAAAATTAGAAACATCATTACTTAAAAAATTTGATGTAACCGATTACCTCAAATGTTTTGAGTTTTGCCAACTTTTTTCGGGTTTACAGTGTATAAGTGAATTTTAACGCACACAGTCATTATATATATAAAAAACTTCTTTATCCAACTTTATCTACTTTTTCGATTTCTTATCTCTGATTCACTCTCCGATTACTGAACATGGAGGTATTTGGCTGGACAAGGTGTAAGATTTCTGTGTATTAATAAGTTAGACAGAGAGTTTCTGCTGTACAGAAACACAGACAGACATGTACATGGACTTCAACCTGAAATAATAATAATATCACTGATTACATTAAAGATCATCAGATTATTTTTAGGTTTAACTTTTTAACTATTTCTACAATCTTTCCTGTCAATGATGCCTACTTATGCAAACACTGTTTCTAATTTTACCTCAAAAAGGCTGAAGGTAAAATGTACAAATCTGATGTCTTTCAGTTTGGATCGGAATCACTTTTGTATGTGGTTCTAAATAGGATATATATCAGATACTGCTGCTCAGAATTCTGTTGACTTTTTGCCTCTGGAAGTGCTGATCTGATCTGATCTGATCTGCCTTCTGACAGAACTGCGCTCAGAATTTTTCTGTGCACTTCTCCGAATATTTGATAGATATTTAATCTCAATATACATTTTGTTCTTGGTATGTAAATGGTACCCTGGACTTATCTACATGCTTTTAATAATCTCTGGTTCTTTCCCCAAGATTGTGAATTTAATCGTCCAACAAATAAACTCGGAATGACTTTTATCTTTCAGCTGGCCACCAGCTGCCATCTCATACCTTTCATCTGAAGCACATTTAAATTTTATAAAGGACTTTGTTCATATGAGTGTCTGCTTTTGAGTCCATCTACTTTGTCCATTTTCGCCAGGACCTACTGTCGCACAATGGTTTTGGGCTTGGATGGCTGCTTTTTGAACAGGCTCACTAATACTCCTTGACAAATTTAACTCATGATACTAGCAGCACACTGGATTCAGATGTCTACAGATACCTTTTGTGTACTTATTTAAAGAGAATTGCAGTCACAAGAAGTCACAGGACTTTATTATGTGAAAAGGTTGAATGTTTTGGACTGGCCAGACCAATCACCAGACCTTAACTAAGCTAAGTAACATTTCACTTTTTGAAAAGAGGACTGAAGGAAGTTAACAGTGCAGTGAGGCATCTAATGTAATCGTATGACAAGTATATTAATATTTCAATCAAATAGCTCAAGCTAAATGATGTCATGTTGGCTCCTGCAATTACACTTTCATAATTTCAACCATACACAGCTGGTACAGTACACAGAGAAATAACACAACGGGCCTCATGCAGCAACCTGATTTTAAATTGATCTTAAATTTGTTCTTAACTTTCTGTTAAGAGAAAAAATAAAAGAAGTCAATGCCAGATAAACAAACATTCTTAACCATTACAATCTGTTCTTACCCAGGTGAGATGAATGAATCCCCCTTAATCTTACAGTGGAGGCGCATAGAATTATTATGTAATTTGCATATTTAGTGCTATCGACGTAACATATGTGTTGTGTAAGATAGGCGCATGTTGTGCCGCGTGCGAATTGGACACAAGAATTAGGTTGCACAGAAAAAAAGTAGTAGTAAGAAGAAAGACAAATTCTAAAAGCATTAAAAAGAAGAGAACATTTGTTCATGTATTGCTTCTTGCAAAAGAAGCCCAATGATTCTCCAAGACCTTGATGACACATGAAACAACACATGAAACAAATATGTGCGATTAGTAAAAATATGTTTATATTATATAAACATAATTATAAACATAATAGTTACTTTAACAAGCTTTAAGTACAGCTTAAATGTGTAGTCTAATGATAAACAGTGCTTTAAAGACATTATCCTAATTATTTTATAGAACAGCGCTAGAATGCTAGATTTATCCATTAATACCTTAATAAGACATGTGTCTTTCAGCATTTTTTAAAAGATTTTTTTATCTACATGACTTACCCTGTTAAGATTAGACATTACAAAATCTTTAAGCAAGAATATAATCCATCGACTGGCCGCACTGTACATTACAGGCTCCATCACCAACCAGCACACTGGTTCAAAACTCTGAACAATAATCCTGTGTAAGAGTGAGATGATGTTTCATACCGGACAGCGTGAGCAGAATCAGAGCCGAGTGCAGCATCTTCATCTCTTCTTCTGTAAGAACTTCACACACTCAGTGTTGGGTCAGTGTGTGTACTAAGCTCACTGAGTCACTTATGATATATGGCAATTCAGAGTACTTCCTGGATTAATAGAATATACTCAATATAGTTACAAACTCAGACACCACAAGAGTGTTAAGTCTAGCAAGAAGATGAGCAGAGGCAGAAAGTGATGCTGGAGAATGGGGTGTAACACACAGAACCAGACGTCCAAACACAACTACACAAACTTATCTTGTATAGAATTGAATACAATCGTGTATTATCTGATGTTGTAGTGATATCACTCTGCTTTTGTTTTTTGGTAAGAACTACTTTTGTAATTATTCAAGTCTATCAAAAGTTTGTATGTATGTATGTATAGTATGTCTGCAGGGGAAAATCTTGCATGAGGCTTCTGTAAGAATCTTCATTCTTGTGGTGTTGTAGCAGTACTGTGCACTTTGGCACTATTGTTGTTCCAGGAAATGCTTTAAGAACTAAAAGAGAACTAGAGGCACTTCCTGTAAAAACAAAAGTGCCAAAGAGCACATCTCATGACCAATTAGTTTTGCTCAGTATACAGCAAAGACCTTCATGAAGAATTGTGGCCCAAAAGCCTTACCTTAGACGAGAAAACAAGGCTAAGCACCTCGACTTTACAGTGCATGAGAACACAAAGACTGTGGTTCAGAGAAAAGGTAGCAGGTGCTCGGGATTAATGAGTCACAATTGTAAATATTTGGCTGTAGCAGGAGGTAGGTTGTCCCCTCAGGTTTCTTCTGGAGCTTTAAATTTCCTCCCTAAATGTGATTTTATTTCTAACTGTTTAGATTGTAATGAATCGGAACATGACACGTTTTACCACCTTGTACTGTAAATCAACTGGGATAGCAAACACCATAAAAATCACTCCAGTTGTCACTAAAACAATGATCCAGATTGGCCAATGTTCCAGGTGTAACTCCCAGAATCCCTCGAGCACTCAGCTAACAAAAATTCGAGAAAATCCAGAAGTTTTTTAACAGTTAAGGGCTTCAGTCCTTCAGTACGCAGTAAGTTAAGGGATATTAAAAATGTCATTGTCTTCAGAGTGGCTAAAGCTCATCAACAAATGTTATATCATCATTCCAAACATGTTGTTACTCCTGAAAATAAGTAACATAGTACAATAGTAGTTACATGAGTAATTACTAGTAAAATCCTTGAAAATATTGAACACTTTTAATATGAAACAATATGCAGCTTTAACACATCATTAGAATCCCAGTCTTGTACACACTTTGGTGGTATAAAGCCTTATTCATATATTTTATTTTTTATCATAACTAGATATTCTGTCAAATTTATCATCTTTGTCTTTACAAGGCTTCCCTTGTTTCTTTAACCAGAGCTCTTGCTGTTGAGGGTTGGGGAGGGTCAGAGGGGTGACAGGTCGTCTTTTGGAACTGTTACTTTTAGAAGTTGCTTTGATGTTAAAGACGGCTGTGGTCCTTAAAGGCCTGGGTGACTGTGCAGCAGCTTTAGGAGTGAAGTTTTGTCAGGTCTGCACTCTGTACACTGAATCCCAAAAGGACTGGACATACACCTATGAAGCCATCTAAACGATTTCTATTGGACTCAGATCCAGATGTTGAGAAACAAATTCTTTTTGACAAGTATTTTACTAAACTTTTTTTTACTAAAAGCAATTTGAAATATTTTGTTTGGCCAGCAAATTTCTCTAAAAGTTGAGTAAACTTAAAAAAGCTGTGTGACTTGTTACCAAACTTTTTACGTTGAGGAGGCTTTTTTTTTAGTAGGACAACAGTGGTTGATGACAGATTAAGTCACCTCAGAATTGTCAGTGTTGAGTCAGGGAGGGCATGCTCCTTTAACTCCATGCCAGCTTTTATCAGAACCACAACATCATACTGTTTAAATGTAGGATAATTTGCCACATTGACAGTTCTTCTGGACATGATTAAAACAGGACTTCAACTTCTATATAGCTTACTGTACTTATGCAACAAAGACTGCCAAAACATACTGGGCATGAAGTGAGACAGCGTAACTGGGGTACGTGGATTGTGGGGTTGATCTGCCGCATAGTTGAGGGGAGCGACAGCTTAACAGCGCAGGGGTTGACAATCTTGGTAATGGTCAAGGGACCAACATAATGAGGGGGGAGTTTGCGGAAGATGGTTTTTAGGGGAATGTCTCGAGTGGAGAGCATAACTCTCTGCCCTACCCTGGATTTAGGGGCCTGAGAGCACCTATGGTCAGCTTGTCCCAATGACGGATGAAAGCTTGGGCAGACAGAACGCTGACCTCCTTCTCCTGAGACAGGAACAAGAGCTGTTTATACCCCAGGCAGCACTGGAAGGGAGACAACCCTGTAGATGACGTGACCTGGGAGTTATGAGCATACTCCACCCAGGGCAGGAACTTGCTCCAAGAAGCTTGGAAGATCATGAGTTCCGCCGTCTCTTTAGCAGATGGGAGTTTTGGCAGAGGCATGAAATGGGCTGTCTTGGAGAACCGATCTACCACGGTCATGATACAGGTGTGGCAGTTGGAACCTGTCCCCAAGGGCAAAACCAAGGGCAGTGAGGGATTGGTAAGGGTCTGAGGAGGCCTGCTGCGGCTGTAGTGACATGCTTATACCTTAGGCAAATGCCACATGCTGCCACAAAGCTGGAGATGTTGGCCACAAAAAAAATTGCTAGATTTGGGACAGTCATGGGTTTCTATGTCTATAGTGCTACTTAGTTGTGTTACCCTGCTTACTGTGCTAAAACACTCATTGTATCGTTTAAATATCACACATTGAATCTCTGCAATGCCACGCCCATCCTTGGTTTCATGGGTATACCTGGGTCACGCATGCAGAACTGTAGTGAGTATTTTATAGCTTTATGGTATTTTTTAAATGATGTTTTTTTTGTGGCTTGATGTTAATGTGATTCAATTTTTATTATTTATTATAACATAACATTATTCCTGAGATTAATTTGTGTAGATAACTTTTCATGAAGTTTGGCTCAGGAATGAGAGTCTTTTTGGCTTCAGTTTTGACTCCCTTTTTTTATGGCCAGTTTGATGTGGCCATTTTATTGAGTCTTAAATTCGACTTAGTTAAATGAACTTGACCCGTAACGCCGAACTGCAGTTATTTCAGAAGAGAGCATAATGTCTGAACTACTATTTTGGGTATTGAAAAAATAAATAAATAAATAAATCTGCATGAATTAAAAAAAAAATCTATATTATAATGAGAATTTCTTTCTGGATTTTTGACTTAAATACTGTAATTAAGAGCTTGACATTAATTATACAGATGATGCGTGAACTTCTTGTTTTCAAACCAGCATTAAAATTTTTCCATGATTGAAATTACAATTAAAATAAATATAATAAATGGCTAAATTGTCAGCTACACTTTTAATCTCAACTGCAAAACACAGGAAGTGAGTGCGCTGCCATGTTTTTTTTTTCCAGCTCAATGAGGAAACTCTTAAGGCACTAAGCTGAGCGAGAGGTGTGAAACTGTATGCAGCTTGTTGCTTTTATATATTAGCGTAAATATCAACATTGTCCATCTTCTGCTTGACATCAGAGTAGGTATAAGCCATGTTCTTCTGCACACTTCTGCGCTTACAAAGAAACCTGGACATGAGATACAAACTAGAAATTAACTGCTAATAATTCCCAAATGGAAACTTTTGCCATGCAGCCTGTGACACAGATGCTCACCAAGAGAGTGTGATCACTAAGATGAGGAACATCACTCCACCTGTCACAATAACAACGATCCAGACCGACCATGGCCGAGTTTCAGGGGTATCACCTGTTAGAAAAACAAGAATATACTAAATAATTAACTGAACACAAGTGACTTTATTTCCTTCAGTAATTATTTGAGACATTCAGAGTGACGTTTTAAAATTTTATTCTCTTCTGTAAGTCAGGAGTGTTGTGAGCAGACGGACCCACCCTCGACCTGAAGGCTGATGGTTTTAGATCCTGACGTCTCGTTGGTTCTCCAAGTGCAGGTGTAATTCCCAGAATCCCTCACGGTTAGAGCAGGAAAGTGAAGAACGGGTCCTGATGGGTTTAACTGCTGGTTGTTCTTAGACCACACAAACTGTGAGGAACTGTGTGTGCAGTTCACATCACACGTCAGATTTAACGAGTCTCCTTGTTTAAGGGTTCCGTTTCCACTCAGCCTGATTAGTGACACCTTTAAATCTTTTACACAGAGCAGGAAAGACTCACCGTCACTCAATCAGCACTGAGAGGGGGTCAATAATTATAATACTGTACAGTCAAATCCTAAAGTCCGAGATGACTAACAAAAACACATTTTTAAATATTTATTAGTCAAGACCCTTTTATTTTTCACTAACATATGTCCAAAGAGCCCATCGTGCCTGGTGTCTGGTGTTGCTTCAGTCGCTCAAGTCTAGGCTCAGCAATGTGATGTGGCAATAAAATGAACTCAGCTGACGACCTGAATGTACTGAATGACCAGGTTATCACATCTGTCATGCTGTTGCACCATCTAAAATGACTAATTTGACTAATTCTGCAATTGTAAAATTACAAAAAAATATCAAAATACTGTAAAATAAAGTATATGATTGGTGCAAGTGTCTACCTAAAAACAGAAACAGAAACTGAATAAGTTTGGATCTCAATAAAATTTTACCTGCAGTTTGTAGAGTCACTCCAGGTTCACCAGTCCATCTGCCACCAGGTAAATCAGTTATAAATCTGAATCTGTACTCTCCAGAATAACTGAACTGTACATTGTGGATTAACAAAGTACAGTTTGATTTGTCGTCTCCAACGTACTCAAAGTCTGACTTGGTGTTTGATGAGCTGCTATACGGAGGTCGTTCACACTTAACTGTGTTTGAGTTCATTGAGCACCAAAGCATTTGTGTCACCTGAATGTTGGGATTTGATGTTGGATAATAATAACTACAGGGAATGGAGACACTGAATCCTCTCACAGCACAGATCCACTTATCAGGATAATTCACACCCCATCCACTGTCCTGAGTGAGAACACCTGTGTAGAGACATACATGGAGAATAGAATAAATGTAATGTCATACTTATATTGTTTTTGTTGTGTTTTTAAGTTCATGTGTGCTCCTGTCACTCCTCATTACTTCATGCAGGATATACCTTTATATTCCACACTGCTAAAGAGCCAATGTTGGGCCAATGTCATTTTGTCCATTGGCCCAATGTTGGCTCATTGGTGGGGCTAAAGATACGTTGGCCCAACGTTGGTTCAGTAAATAACGGCAAAATTGGAAATAAAATTAGACTCATCATCAACAATAATAGGAAAACACATTTATATCTCCAGAAATGTATTCATTAATTTTATTTGTGATAAAATGATTACAACCTAAGAAAATATACTGTATGTAACCATTATTATAATAATTAAATAATGAAAATAATTAAAATGAAACCTAGTACAAACACATTTTCTCTCTGCAAGGTGGATGGAAATAAATGCATATAGACAAAGCACCCATTGCTGCAGATTGTCTTTTATATCAGGTGGCTCTGCGTCTTCCTCACCATCATTCACCTCGGTACTTTCACCATCAGCTTGGCCACCGTAGCTCAGCTGTACTTTATCATCATCTTCTTCATCATCATCTTCATCATCGACATTACAGCATCTTTGTAGAACTGTGACTCTAGTCTGTGTAAATACATCAATAATTTGAGCATTGTACATTAAATTGTACTTCAAAATATGTTCGTCCAAATATTCATTTTCAACCAGCAAATTGAGGAGAAAAACAAACATTTTCCACATTTGGCATCAACAACAGTTTCAGGATTACAGCGCACACATTTTTCTCCAGAACAAAGTAAACACAGTAATTAAAACAGTAAATAACCCAGCAAAATTGTCAAATGATATGTTTCACATGCCGACTACCTTAGTACATACAGTATATTCGACAACCGCATAAACATGCAAAAATGCAGCCCTAAAGCAAAACAATATGTACTGTATATTAGCCCTTTAATGTTTCTGGTGTCACTATGGCAACAATGCCTATGGTTCTAACCTTGCTATGGCTCTGTATGCAGCTGTATATATTAGCAACAGGTCGATTAGCCTAGCATAATAGTGCATAGCTACAGTAAACTACGAATAACTAAGAATAGCTACAGTATCTTTCTCACCAAATTACAGCAAAACTACTAGCTGCATTCTTTTCATGTTACTACCAGAGATTCTCAACACTCTTTCTGTATGTTGTATACATGGGTATTTACGTTTCAATTATAGGAATATTAACCCACCTGCACTTAGGAGTAAAGATGCACAAAAGTTTAGCTTGTGTTTGGCTTCAGGACTTAATCTGCAGCACTGGCCTCTGTGGGGTTTTAGGTTCCTCTCTAATGATAAGAACCATCTAGTGACCTGTTTGACAATGTTCACAGTTGAGCACAAAGCACCATGAATTTAGCATTTATCATTGAAAAAACATCCACTGAGTGAGATTTATAGTTCTTTCAATGATATTCATGTACTAGATTGGTAATCAACCCTCATCTGAGCTGGTATCATTGAAGGAACCTGCTCCACAAAGCTAAAGCAATATAATTTACAATATAATTTCAATAAACTTAATTTTCAATTTTGAAACCAATGTTGGGCCAACCTACTTTTGGCCCCACCAATAGGACAACAGTGAGCCAACAGACAATGATGTTGGGCCAACCACTGATGGGGCCCAACGTATGCACTGCTGTTTGCCAAACTTTGGCCAGACATCGGAGCACTGACAAAAGGTTACCAATATTTTGCTGACAACTAGCTAGCCAACAAAGCAGTGCTATCTGGGATGCTACTAGCTGTATGTATCTCATGTATACATGTAATCATTTATATTTGTAATAAACATATAAATAAACCACTCCTGAATTATATTTTGCCTAACATTTATATTTTATTTTAACATACTGAAATAAAACAGACATTTCAAATCTTGAACCTATTAAAATAATTATTGTGAGTTTCTATGCTCACAATAGAAATTAGTTAATTCTACTATGGAACATTAATATGTTGCTGAGATGTAATTTTAGAAATGGTATATTATGATTTGAAACATCTATGCAATATCTATAATAATGTTTTAAGTAAATGTATTTTATTTGGCTTAATGCTTTACAGCATCTATTTAAACATTATAATATATGCCATTTAAGAGTAAAAGTTTATTTATAATCCTCAATACTTATACATCCTGTGCATTGATGTGTGTTGGTTTTGTTACTATTTTTATTAAAATACTGATTTAACTGTGCTTCGTCAGGGGGTTTCGCTACCACCTTCCTTAAATACCCCAAATGCTTCATGCTCCTCAGAACTGAAACAAACAAAAGTTATTCTCACATTTTTGAATCACAAAAATTCTTAAACGAAGTGATGAAAAAGACAAAATGTGTAGAAAGAAAAGATTATAATTCATCTTTTATAAATAAAATAAAGGATTTGTCTATACATTGATCAGAGCACACTTATGCATTATTGTCACGGTTGCTGTGCGTCTGCGTAAGGAGAGACATACTGTATGTGCAGAAGTGAAGTGCGTGAAAGTCATTAAATGAACCAAGAAACAAATAGGAACAGGGAATGAACAACGTTACACATTACCCACAGACTAGAGCTCAGAGAACACATGGAGCTCAGAGAACACATGGAGCTAAGAGAACACATGGAGCTCAGAGAACACATGGAGCTCAGAGAACACATGGAGCTCAGAGAACAAATGGAGCTCAGAGAACACATGGAGCTCAGAGAACACATGGAGCTAAGAGAACACATGGAGCTCAGAGAACACATGGAGCTCAGAGAACACATGGAGCTCAGAGAACAAATGGAGCTCAGAGAACACATGGAGCTCAGAGAACACATGGAGCTAAGAGAACACATGGAGCTCAGAGAACACATGGAGCTCAGAGAACACATGGAGCTCAGAGAACAAATGGAGCTCAGAGAACACATGGAGCTCAGAGAACACATGGAGCTAAGAGAACACATGGAGCTCAGAGAACACATGGAGCTCAGAGAACACATGGAGCTCAGAGAACAAATGGAGCTCAGAGAACACATGGAGCTCAGAGAACACATGGAGCTCAGAGAACACATGGAGCTCAGAGAACACATGGAGCTCAGAGAACACATGGAGCTCAGAGAACACATGGAGCTCAGAGAACACATGGAGCTAAGAGAACACATGGAGCTAAGAGAACACATGGAGCTCAGAGAACACATGGAGCTCAGAGAACACATGGAGCTCAGAGAACACATGGAGCTCAGAGAACACATGGAGCTCAGAGAACACATGGAGCTAAGAGAACACATGGAGCT
>JAAGKR010008170.1:0-31822 GCA_011419295.1 Clarias macrocephalus
GGAAGTCTCCCCCTGGAAGTCTCCCCCTGGCAGTCTCCCCCTGGAAGTCTCCCCCTGGAAGTCTCCCTCTGGAAGTCTCCCCCTGGCAGTCTCCCCCTGGCAGTCTCCCCCTGGCAGTCTCCCCCTGGCAGTCTCCCTCTGGCAGTCTCCCTCTGGCAGTCTCCCCCTGGCAGTCTCCCCCTGGCAGTCTCCCCCTGGCAGTCTCCCTCTGGAAGTCTCCCTCTGGAAGTCTCCCCCTGGCAGTCTCCCCCTGGCAGTCTCCCTCTGGAAGTCTCCCTCTGGAAGTCTCCCTCTGGAAGTCTCCCTCTGGCAGTCTCCCCCTGGCAGTCTCCCCCTGGCAGTCTCCCCCTGGCAGTCTCCCTCTGGAAGTCTCCCTCTGGAAGTCTCCCTCTGGAAGTCTCCGTCAGTCTGCCTCTGGAAGTCTCCGGCAGTCTCCCTCTGGCAGTCTCCCTCTGGCAGTCTCCCTCTGGCAGTCTCCTCTACCAGACACTACCAGAGACTGCTAATCTCGGGTAGTCTCTCTATAGTGGTTTCTGTCAGTCTCTCTTTAGGAGTTTCTGTCAGTCTCCAGCAGTCTTTCTCTCTCTTTATCTAGCAGTCTCTGTCAGTCTTTCTAGCAGTCTTTGTAAGTCTATGACAGTCTCTCTCTAGCAATTTACCTCTAGCAGTTTTTGTCAGTTTGTAGTGGTCTTTCTTTCTTTAGCAGTTTCTCTCTAGCAATTTTTGTCAGCATCTGACAGTCTCTCTCTTGTAGTCTTTGTCATTCTCTAGCAGTCTTTGTCAGTCTCTCTCTAGAAGTCTCTTTCTAGAAGTTTCTGTTTACCAATCTCCCTTTGGCATCTCCCTACAACAGTCTTTAGCAGTCATCAGCAGTCTCTCTCTAGCAGTCCATTTTTAGCAATCTTTGTCAGTCTCTCTCTCTCTAGCAGTTTCTCTCTAACAGACTTTTCAGTGGCTAGCAGTCTCTCTTTATCGGTCTCTCTCTCCCTTTCTCCCTCTAGCATTCGCTCTCCAGCAGTCTCTTTCACTCTGCCACTGGTAAGCTCCCTCTGGCAATCTACTTCTAACTAGTCTCTTTTCAGACTCTAGCAGTCTCTGTCTGTCTGTTCCCATTTTGGCAGTCTCTCTCAGTCACTCTCTAACAGTCTCTTTCAATCACTCTTCAGCAGTCTCAGTCAGTCTCTCTTAGTTCAGTCTCCCTCTAGCGCATTCTGTCAATCTTTCACGCAGTCTCTGTCTCTCAATGGTCTCCCTCATTCCTTTTCTAGCAGGCAACTCTCTGTCTCACTCTATCAACCGTGTCCGTATAACTCCATCCATCTCTGTTTATGTCTGTAACTCTGCACTTTTCTGTCCGTGTCCGTCAGTGACCGTCTTTGTCAGTCTGCCTCAGCATCTCTATTTGTCTGTCATTCAGGCATGGTGACTGCAATATGCTGCAGTAGATATTGCTGTATATATGTTTCAGAGTCAGCTGGGTCTTTCTTTCTACATTAATGCCTGTATACCTGGCTTATGTCTCTCTGTGTTACTGTGTCTATCTCAGTCAGTATATCTGCCTGTCAGTCTCTGTCTGTCTGTCTGTCTGTCTGTCTGTGTCAGCATGCTCAAACTGGTGCCTTCTTCAATTAATGCCAAATAAAATCACCCATCAGAAACATGTGATTAGAAAATTATTTACCACCTTTTTCCCCCAAACAGAAAGGAGAACAGCAAAGCTATGTCATATGTAATAATATTAAGCTATTATCTAACATCTGGGAGCTTCTCCGTTGCGTGATTAATACAAAATGTTCGACTTGTGTTGTAGACGATCCAGTCATCTTTCACGGCTTGTTCTCCACTGCTCATTTCAGCTCGTCATTAATCTCTCACGTATTCCGAGGGTGTCGTGTTTTATTTCGGCTGGGGATTGATTCCCATAGTTTATTTGCACAGTTCTGGGAGAATCCATTTCGAGTGTGCTTTTTTTTCCCTCCAAATTGAAAGCCTTTATCGGTCAAAGATGAACAGCTTTCGATAACGGCTTTCCAATTCTGACGTGTGGCGATGTTTTTATAGGGTCGAGCCATCAATAAATTACAATACTAACCTGCACAGGCTGCCAAGTGCCCTCCCTTGGTAAATGTGTATCTGTGTGTGCGCTCATGGGCAGAAAAAGAAAGAGACATATGGAGAGACACAGAGAGAGAGAGAGAGAGAGAGAGAGAGAGAGAGAGAGAGGACCCAACTGTTATGTCTGCAATGTGCAGAACAACAACGACGGGGGAGTATGAAAATGAAAAATCGCCGTGGTGGGCGTGAGCCGCGTGCGCTAATCATACACGTCGAGGCCACAAGACGTCGAAATGCTGCTACGGCAAGCTTTCTGGGAACATTTACAATCTAAAAAGCTCTCAGCTGCAACCACTGTAGGCTTCTGTTCATGTTTAATGGATGGCACTACTTCGCTCGCTGCAGGCACACTGCCCTCGGGCCAGAGAGAGAGCGACAGAAGAGAGACAGACAGACAGGTAGATAGAGAGAGAAAGAAAGAAAGATAGAGGCTGAGAGACAGCTATATTACAGAGGAGTATTGAAAAGTGTAGCAGTAGGCGAATGAAAGAACAAAGGGGAGAAAGAAAAAATACAGAATAAAGAAGAGAATAAAAAAAAAAGAGTGAGAGAGTTGGACTGTTGAATGTGAGAGTTATAAGGGCAATGAGATTATTAATACAGACTTTTAAAAAGAGCAACAGCTCCATCATTTAGCCTGAAAACTCTTTCTCTTTCCACATTGAAGAAGTTAACTGATGGACCTTGCGAAGCATTAATCAAACCACAGCCTCAAAAAAAGAAGAAAAAACGTAGAATAATAAACCCGTAACTGAAATAACTGTTGCAGAGTGTACTTCTATAAATTGTTTATCTGAATACAGCTCACTGGGGAAGAAATGTCAGAGTTACGACGGTTATCGCTCTACAAGGTAAAGCTCTGATCCTTTTCCCAATTCCTTCAACGTTAGCACAGGGTCCAAAATGGCTTCCTGCACAAGTTACACCAGCTGCTTCTACATACTAGGAGTTCAACAGACTTCATCCCAAAGCTTTTACAGTTTACAGCATTAGTCGGTGTCTGAGCTGCAGTATACTGTCTACTGTATGTGATGTAAGGAAAAGAGAACTTACACACTGTACGTACTCTAACTCTGACTGCAGCTCAGAGATACATACGCCTCCTGGTTGCAGAAACACAGCAGTACTTTGTATTATAATGGTTTCTAACATTAAGTCAGAATCAGCTTTCTTAATCATCATTTTCTGCTACCGGGTGTCAGAATCGTGAACCGCATGTTCATATGTACTGTATGTAACCTCAGCTAGGCTGTGACTCGTCACGTCACTGATTTAGCTTTTGTATTGTCTGGTGCTTAAACAAAGTCAATCAGACTCATGGCATATCTCACCAATTACACTCCTACCTCAATCAGATTTTCCATCTAATGAGACATCGTAAACCATAATCCTTCCCCCGGCTCAACGCTCAGCACTACCCAGTTTTGCCATTCTATGGGCACCATGTTTAAGTGTTAGGGTTAATACGGCTAGGCTAGAGGCTAGGAGCGTATGGCTAACCTAGCCTTCTTCAGTGTTTTAACTTTTATATTGATAAATATTAAGGATATCTTCATGAATTAATGCTCTTACTGTACATATATTTTCTCCCTTATTTTGTTTGTCAGAAATGCGGATGGGAAAAGCCCTTGGGAAATGCTTGATATAGCCTGAACCTGGGCGTTTCCATTAAGTCTTAGTGTTCTGGCTGATCCGTTAAACTCTTAAGAAGCGAGTTTAAACTTTGATATTGATAAATATTGAGGATGTCATTAAAAATTAACGGCTTTTACATTTTTTTCAATTTTATTATTTTTTTTGTTTGTCAGAAATGTAAGCGGGAAAAGCCTGAAAATGACAAATGCTTTAATAGTTCCCGGTTCCAGTCCCTGCGTTCTGATTGGCTAAGAAGAAGCACTTCCACAAAGGGGTTGTCAGATCTTTTCAGAGCTTTAAAGCTACAAAAACTAAAACAGAATGCTTGGAAAAGGAGTGAAATGGAAAGAAAGTCGAGAAGACAGAATCCGAATAAGCATCTGAATCTTAAGCATTTTAAGCTGGACCATTAGCACACACATTTTGGAGAGCTCTATGTCTGACGTGAACTGTTCTGAAAAGAAATATAAAATAAGTGACCTTTAAACTCATCTCCAATCTAAATGCTTACATAAGACATACTGTAGAGAATGTATGCTAACTGCAGTCCGGACCGTTTCTCAGTATTTCACCCCACAACTGACAGAACGATCTTGTAGAGCTTCGCCGTTTGAAAATGTTCGTCTAGACGAACAGCGCCCCCTGTCTTTTACTGGAGAAAATGTAACCAATATCACAGCACATTAATGTGTAATGAAAACTAAAACAGTTTCTTTTTTTTTATTATTAATATAATAAGTCGAATAAGAAGGATCCACATCTAGGATGCAACACACTCAAACCGGTTTAAGCCAGATCAATCCCTGCCAATACAACAATGACGAAAATTGAATGGAAAATGAAAAATAAATAAACGCTCTCACGTCTGAGCAATTGTTTAATCTCACGCTGCGAATATGAATAACAAATAAACCGTGACACGCGCGCTTGATTTTCATTCCGCTGTTTCCGACAAACAGCACATCTAATTATTATCGTGCTCATCGGTGTACACGAACGCAGTACGGCAAATATTTACGTCCGCGTCTCCTCAGTCGTAACCAGGCTATTTCCTGTTGAACAAACACGACAACAAAAGTTCGGGACTAATTGCGAAAGTTTGCGAACAGGCCCCGTGGTGAAACTCAGGGCTGCAGATATAAACTGTATAGGTTAATTGAAGGGAGATTAGGAAAAGCGTTTCCTTGTTTCATGTTGTAGGGAGAGAAAGAGGGGGAAACAAACGCTCCTGCATGCTAATGAGCACAATGTGCGCCTCATAAGGGGGGGAAGAGAGGGAGGCGGAGGCAAAAAATATCACAGGCGGTAAATCGGTTTCATGGGCTTAATCTGCTCTACATAGGAGCCTGTGCGGAGCGGAGTGTTGATACAGAGAGAATAAAGAGAAGCGAATTAGTCACATAAACAAGGCAAAACAAGTGTGTGTGTGTGTGAGAGAGCGAGAGAGAAACAGACGTATAAGAGGCGGCATCAGAAGAGAGAAATGTGCTGGCAATACTTTAGTGACAAATTTACCATGCAGAAGCTTACATAAAAAGTGTGTGTACGTGTGTGTGTGTGTGTGTGTGTGTTGTGTGTGTGTGTGTGTGTGTGTGTGTTTCAGATTTGCTTCTCATTTTTCCACACCAACATTTAGAAAGAGTTCTTATTAAAGCCACACCCAAACACTTCCTGTTCACAAAACAATGAGGTAATGTTGAGTGCAAAAGTTTACACGCCCCCTCCACCATGCTTGCTGTGTAAGGAGTTTTCTTAGGGTCAGGTAACGAAATGTTTATTAATGATAATAATAATCATCATCATTCTCCCTCACTCACTTATTACACTAATAAGGAAGCCTATCCCAGGGGACTCCATCACTCGCACACTATGGGTACTCTGGTAACACTGGGTAGCCCAATCTGCATGTTTCCTGAATGTGAGTGGAATCCGGCAAACTCGAAGGAAGCCCACCAAGCATGGGGAGAACATGCATGCAAACTCCATGCACACAGACCCGAGGCGGGAATCGAACCCTCGACCCTAGAGGGACCCTCATCAGTAATCTGAAAAATGATTACTATTTTTAACTTTTAACCATTTAACGTACGAGTTCCTCTGAGGAGCCATGGTGGCTTAGTGGTTAGCACTGTTCCGGACTAATTGCACCTCCAGGTTTCAGGGTTCGATTCCCGTCTCGGGTTTGTGTGCATGGTGTTTGCATGTTCTCCTTGTGCTTGGTGTGTTTCTCCGGGTACAAAAGACATGCAAATTAGGCTAAACTGTCGTTCCCAAATTGCCTTGGTGTGTAAGTGAGTGTATGTGCCTTGCCATGGATTGGTACCCTGTCCCCGACTGGTGCCCTAAGTGTCCTAGGATAAGCTCCAGGCCCCCCACGAGCCTAACAGAATGGAGCGGTAGAGTGAGTGAGTGAGGGAGTGAGTGAGTGAGGGAGTGAGTGAGTGAGGGAGTAAGAGTTCCTCTTAGGCCACTTCATACCATTTCAAATTGTAATTCGAAATAGTAATAAAAAAAAAATATATATATATATATATATATATATATATATATATATATATATATATATAGTCATGTAAATGACCAAGCAAATGTTCTACAAAATAACATAATGCAACAAATAATTAATTAACTAATTAAATTTTACACTGGAAATTAAAATTAAAATGTACAGTAATATGGACAATAACGACATTTAGAATACAAATATAGTGGAGGAATAGAATAAGATGACAGCAGCTGATCGGATTTCACTCGTGTTCAAAAGTTAGTACCCCCCACTTGTTATTCTTTTCTTTGGGCAAAACCTTAATAGAGTCATCTGAGTGTAGCCGGTCTCAGTATTTCCTTATACAACCTCAGACAAAAGACAACATATAACCGTTTTCACCGTGACATTATTTATTTAACAAAAAGGAAGCCAAAAAAAAAAAAGAAACCTTTAGGCAGGCAATACTAAGTACCCCCCTACTGCTTCCACCGGATTAAAGAGGGTAAGTTGCAGCCAGGTTATGGTAATCATTAGCCCTTGATTAATGGATCATCAGCAGGTGTGCAGACCTCTATAAAAGCAGAGGTTATGGCAGAGTGTGTGTGTGTGTGTGTGTGTGTGTGTGGGTGTGTTATAGGTCTTCCTTACCCACTGTCCGTGAAGAGGAACTCGAGATGCGTCATATACACCTCCCATAGTGGAATACTGTAACGCTGGGCCAAGGAGCGAGAGATCCCATACACACTCTCATCTAAGGTCCTAAACACACACACACACACAGTATGGTATTACAGTATTAGTAATAACACTACCGCAGACCTACAGTAACACAGTCAGATTAACACCTCCAGTAACACTGGAATTAGAAACAGCACAAAGGCTTTCCGCAGATGGCACCGTGTTTTCTTCACAAGTGGACAGCTGAGACGGAGACGTGTTCACACCTGACATCAGGTCTCGCACGCGTCTTCAGCGACAACTTGTGAGGCATTCTGTGACTAGCAAAAGTCGATTTCTGGATCGAAACCAGTGCAACGGCAAGTCAAAGCACCCCGACAATAAGCAGCCCCAATAATAACAGCCTGGTAAACAACACCCATGTGGATGCTGACGCCAAATCACACCATGGGGTCATCAGCTCGCCCCTCCTCCTGTCTTAGCCTTCACCCCACAGCGCTAACAGTGACTCAACCTGGTGGAAATATTCATATTAATTGAACAAAACAATGTGAGTCACTTTTTAATATTGAAGATCATTTGCATGGGATCTCACACACACACACACACACACACACACACACACACACACACACACACACACACACACACACACACACACACACACACAGCGAGAGAGAGAGACAGAGACAGCACGCACTCAGCCAGCCCGAGGATGGTCTCCTTTTTGTAGTGGCTGTCGTTACTGAAGCGCTGCACGTCCACGCCTCGTCCGAGACCCTGCAGCACCTGAGCCTGAGTGAAATCCGTCAGACGCTCGCTGTAGAGCTGCAGCTGACCGACCAGAGCCTCCAGCTCCTCGTCCCCCCAGTCAGAACCTCCGTGGCTGGTCACGTGTCTGGTCACTAGTCGAATCAGCTCCTTCGGGTCAGCCTGAGAGAAAAAACAAAAACAAAAAACAAAAACATCAGACGATTACAAGATTTCTGGAAGAAGCCTCGTTTCTCCTCTCGTCCATTCCAATCGCTCAGCATCACCAGGATACTAATCACCGGTCTGATCACCTGTCGGCATCATCTAAACCCGTTTCTCACTGGTTTATGCTAGTTATTGAGTTAGATATAGATTTTGTTTTTTTCAATTTCAATTATTCATCCGTCACTGTGTGGGTTAACAAAGAAAACACATTCCTCTGAAACTGGCGAGAACCATTTCTCAAGACTACATCAAAAAACAAGAAATTCCGGCTCCTTGGGAGCAAAATATGAAAAAACAAAAAAAATCGGTGGTGTTTCAAGATTTTTTCAGGGAAAAATAAACCTCTCCATCAAGTTCAAAGACATGAGAGCGGTGCAAAAGCTGGCACAGAGCTGCATCGGTGCCCGCAGCGTGGGTGACCTGCATGTACAGTACGTGAGGTACCACTGACACATAGGCGTGCATATTCCAGCATCAAGTCCACGTCTTTTCTCGTGAAGTCCATTATTATTCTAGCATGACATTCTGCATGCGCTACAGTACATCAGTATGCCTTTTTAGGAACGGACTGCATGCGCTCGAGCTCGTACTCATACTGAAACCGTACACAAACGGAACGAACATGCAACAATTAGCACTTGTTTAAATGATGTTAAACACATCGCAACTTTCTTTAACTGTCCTGGAAGCATCAGATTGCAAATTTGTTCAAAAAGATTTGGTCAGTGAAATGACTGGGAAGGTTTTCACTGTTCCATAAATGTTGGTTGTACTATTTTAACTAACAGCAAACCATTTCAGAAACCTCTCATGCAGCTCATCAAGTTACAGGAAGCTCTGTTGTTAAGGTCCACACGTAGAAGACAGAAGTTTAATTTGAAACGCTGCTCACGACGACGGTGGAAAGCAGTTTCGAAGCGAAGCTAAACATTTTCCACCTCTACTCGGAAGCGTGATGGACAGGGACGCTGCTGTAGTGAATGTCGCAGGTGAGCGGAAATAAACTAGCGCTTCTGCAGCTGCATGTAAAATTAGCTGTCGACTGTGTGTCGAGTTATATCGCGCCATTGCCGCATAGATTAACATAAATATAGTGCAAGGGATGTTCTTGTGGTGTTTACGTCAGAATATTACGAGTCAAAATATTCCTGCACTAAAGACAAACATCATTTTCCATCATTTGATATTCTTGCTTTTTCTTATACTCTGTTCATCTGTCAACGAGCTTTCGTATTCCCTTCATTTTCATCCTGGTAGGGCAGAAACCAATAAGATGGAATTCTGAGGAAGCAAGATCAGGACTATAGGGAGGTGGCTGCAACATCGCAAAACAAAGTCTCAAGTTTTTGTAGTGTGAGGAAGTTTGTCATGTAGACATGGACGGCTGTCCAGCTCCTTCTGGATGGCTAACACTTGTGCAACCTTTCTTGAAATTCTCTATCCATTCATATACACTTCTTCAAGGCAGAACACCTTCTCCAAACTGCGTACTTTGATAAATAACGGCACACCCTCAGACCACAAAAACAAATCACTTCTTCCGTGCAAATCACAAGCAATGGATGGACGCTCACACCGCAGTTACAAACGAACTGATGTACCACGATCACATCTGCACAGCAGTGACTGGGGAGACTTTAGTCTTGATCGGAAAATTTTTGACTCATTTGACTCATTTGTAAGTTACCGACATAATAAAAAGCTTAGAAGATACACTAGGCCCAAGTCATCGATCTGGACCTACCTGATGCAGGACGTCTCCTGTTGAACATATAAAGCTCACACCCAAAACAAGCAACTATTTTTTTTTTTTACATTTTTTTTATTAAATGTAATTCCTGCTTTATGACATTCAGCTTTTCAAAATCACATGCTACTGTGATTTTTTTGAGCTGTACATTTACGTAGATTAATCTAGTCCTCCAAAAATTCACATCTCCTAACTTTATTCAGTTCTTGAACTTGTGCGGTTCCTCAACCTCAGCAACTTCACTTAAATTCCAAACAAGAAGCTGTGTCTTTCTAGAATCACGAAACCTGGTATTATTGATCATATTTTGTATTGTTTCAGTACACACACAGTGGAACCTTGGATCACAAACATAATTCTTTCCCGAAGCAGGCTCGTATATCAGAACATGTAAATCAAAGCGAATCGTCCCATAAAAAATAATGGCCTCCGAGTGGCGCAGTGGTAAAGTGTTCGCCTATCATCCGGAGATTACGAGTTTGATTCCCGGGTGGTGCTGTAACCTCTCACAGCCGGAGGTCAGAGGGGAGGGATGAGAGATACTTGGTGCTCCCACATTAATCACGGCTCTACAGCCAATCAGGGGTGTCTGTGAGCTGAAGGAGCGGATAGCGCTGTCCTCCGAGTGTGTTACGCCGTCCCCAACGGTGCGTGAGTGAACAGTTCGAAAAGATGCGGTTGGCTGGCATCATGTGGTTCGGAGGAAACCTCCCGAGTGAGTGGTAGTAGTAGCATTAATATGGGAGCCGCCTAGTGACGGGGAGGAATTGGACACGACCAAATTAGGGAGAAAATCGGGGGAAAATCCCCCCCAAAAAATACATAAAGTAAAAATCAAACAATTTAACCTGCACCTTACCTTTAAAAAAAAAAATTATTCCGACAGATAAGTGTTTCCGTTTGTGTGCATATGTGAAAGCGAGAGGAGGAGGTGTGTGTGTGAAGGGGCACACAAAGTGCAGGTTGAGACAGAGAGAGAGAGAGAGAGAGAGAAAATGGATCTTTAACCTCTCTAATGAGACTTGCTTTTGCTTTACCTGCGTGCACGCATATTTGCATACATGTTCAACACGTCGTACACACACACATACAAACACAAAATAAAAGAGGTTTTACGTGCACACACATGGTCACGGTGTTATAATAAACAGTACACGTGTGCACGCATATTGATTATCAGTGAGAGAAGAGCATCAACACTGTGCAGGGGACGCGATTACCCACAATTCCATAGCACAAGAGAGAGAAAAAATGTTGACCCAGTTGTGATCATGTGACGCTCTGCGTCAAAACAAGAAGCGCATGTGTGCTACATGAGATATATATATATATATATATATAAAATGTATATGTATATATTTATTTATTTTCTTTTTTTTCCCCTACTTTTAAATAAGCTAAATGATTGTGTTTTGCAGACTCCTGCTGAGACGGGCTGCCCTGTCCACAGCGTGAAGCTGTATGAAGCGGCGTCTCTATGATTAAAGGCATCATGAGGCATATTTGTATCTGTTTACAGCACATTATCTATTCAACCCCAACGTATCCATATTCAGTCCTTAGGTGGTAGAAATATGCAAAACTGTCAACATGGGGTGCGAATTCTTTCTCAGACAAAATGGATACATACTTATGAGGGGCGTTCAAGTTAAACTGGGATTAGCCATGACATTTTTCATGAATGAAACCAAAATTGCAGGAGACTGCGAGCGCAGTTCAGTGATGAGACTCTTAGCTGCAGTAAAAACATCTGAATGGTGCAAACATTTTAAAGAAGTCCGTACGTCCCTGAATAATAACGATCCTGGCCGAGGTGGCTCAGAGTCCACTGCATTCAAGTGGAATGGCAGATCCTTGAAAATCGATGGATAATAAATCCTGACCTCACTCCAAGCCATTTCCATATGTTTGGGTCACTGAAGGAGTTCCCGGGAGGCCAGCGCTTCAGATGTGAAGCAGGCAGTCTGATCATGGTTATACAGAGGAAAAAAGGACGTGTTCCGTTATTGTGAACAATCAAAAGTCCCGCTTTGACTTGAACGCCCCACGCTGACACAGATATTCATGGGTTGTTATTAATTTTTTTTTTACATCCCTCTTATGTGTTTATTACTTCTGTTTGTACCCGCAAGCAGCATGTTCTACAGAATGTTGCTGGTTCGGATTCGTATAAAATAAATGCATGAATATGAAAACCAACCATCGCCTAAGGAGGCAGTCAGTAAGGAGGGCTGCATGTTCACGTTATGAGACGAGCGAGATCTCGGTTTGCAGGACAAACTGGCCAGTTGGACACGGAAACCAATGTTGTCTTCTCATCCGAATAAAGCTCTTGAGACGCTTCTCTGAGCATGGTGATTGTAAATTGTGGTGATTTGAGATGCTGTCACTTTGATCCAAGCTGTCGCCTCAATCAACAAGGTTCCTGTCCAAAGCACTGCTGCTTGTTGGGTGGTTTCCGGATTCTGTGTGAAAATCAGTTCATTCTGAAATGCTTGAACCTGTTCTCATCCCCAGGTCTGATGTGAATATTACAGTACAGTAACACCAGGACTTGACCTGACCCATGATTTCAAGCACTTACTGTTGTAATCATTTTACTCTTTTCTATAACTAAATTATGCGAAATATACAATATGTGCAATAAACGGTATCGCTTAAAGCATTTAAACTAAATTCAGTTTTAAGACGATGATGTTTTGCATAACTTTTACGTACGAGTGTGTGTGTGCCAGGGCTGTGAAGGCTGTGATGAATGTGGGCTGTGATTCCCAATCTTTGTACTCAGTCATGCGCTAGAACAGTGTTTTATATCCTCACTACCAATTATGCTAAACAGAAGGGCTTCCCCCCCCCTCCACCACCACCATTCCCACCATCTGGTAACATGCAACTCTAAAAAGTAAGTACCCGTGCATCGCTCGCCTGGAGTCAGGTTGAAAGGACAAGAAGAGCGAGGGATTGTCACAAAAATTATGACACAAAAAAAAAAAAAAAAAAAGTGGGTGCGCATTACAATAAATCAATCAATAAATAAATATATAATGATAGTAAATCGCCCCGTCATAGTGCTGGAGGAGCTGCAGCTGCTTCTAAACTCGAGGCATCCGAATTTAATTTTTTCTTTTTTTATCACCTCTCACATCAACATGGTGACACTAATGCATAAAAGTGAAACCGTAAAACGAGTGGATAAGGGGTTGAAATGTGACAGGGTCGTCTCTGCATTACTCCATCACACACTTCTCCATCTACTCTAGTGTGTTAGTTCCGGAGCCATTTAACAGCTCCGGAGCCATTTAACATTAAGGGAGCGGACATGTCAAACGCCCAAAACGATTGTACATTTTATAATCTGAAATTCGGATCGATGCATTTAAAATGAATTTGCTGGAGCATTCGTATGTATATACTGTAGTACTTTATTAAAACGTACCACTTGGTGCTTGCTCAAAAAACGTTATATAGTTTAAATGAGGTAAAACTTTATACGAGTTGTATTAAAACTTCTGTTTTACCAGCGCTGTCCGTTCAAGGCTAGTGTCTCCGCAGTGCCGCCCTTATCCAGAGTGACTTATCTCATTCGACATCTCAGCAGTTCTTCTGCCACTCCTGACTCCTAATGTATATGCACCCTTATACTGTATGTGACTGCGGTGCGAGTGAAAATGGAGGTCATACTAGTGATTTGCATGAAAGAAGAGCAGCGTGCAGTGATTCGTTTTTTGTGGTTTGTGGGTGTACAGTACCTGGTGCCGAATCAACTCACAAAAGAGCATAAACAAAACTTTATTTTTTTTTGCTTTTTCACCTGTTTGGTTCCCTGAAAGCAGCCCTATGGGGACGAAGGTTCACTTCCGATGAAGAAGTGAAGACAGCGGTGCATTCGTGGCTCAGCCGAAAACATTTCTTAATGACGGAACACAAAAGCTTGTGGACAAAATGTATTGAACAGCGAGGAGATCATGTTGAAAAATGATCCACTGCACCGGACCGTATTGTGTTTCTCTAAAAATCACTGTGTTTCGGCTCACATGGACATGGAACCCAGGACCTTCTGCTGTAATCAAGGAATGTTCCCGCTGACTAACACCTAGTACGGTACATAACACAGAGTGAGGATTTATAACCAAAATACACTTTACTCTTCAGATTTTTCCTCTGATCATTATCATCACTTCTGGCTTTCTGATTAGGATCTAAATCTTATTATTGTTATATTTTGCAATAATGTCTTTTAAAATACTCAAGCTGTCAGCATTCGCTTACACTGATTCCTATATATAAACCGTACTGTGTGAAAGTCTTGAGCCACCCCTCACTTCTTCTTATTTTGCTTCCAAAAAGCCAGACTTTCTTGTATTTTTCTTCTATGTAGTCTTGAGCAATAGTTCTCCAGGCTTCTCAAAGGACTGTTCTTGGCTCACATACTTTTTTGGCAAGTTTTTGGCTGTCATTTTCAGTCTAGTCCCTGTACCTGACCAGTTTCAAAGGATTTTTTTTTTTTTTAAGCCACACAGTGATCTATGAATCATTCAGGCATAAAAAAGAAACTTCTAACTTAAGGCAGAAACAGGTAGAGATGATCAGGCCGGTGATTAGTACACTGGTGATGCTGAATGTTGAGTGGTTGGAATAGATAAGAGGAGAAACGAGGTTGCTATTGAGGCTGTTGCTGTACATAAGCAAACAATTTTTTTTTATTATTGTTTCTTTAGCCACTTTGCAGCTTGTCGCAGAGTTCCAATTTGTTTAATGTAATCTTCAGCCTTTAATTCAATTTAATATTAAGAAATGATGAGTGGCTCAAGATTTTTGATGAATATAAACCTAAATAAACATTTACATGGGGGAGTCAAAAATGATCCGTACTTCGGTTTTATTAAACCTTATCCGCACTTTCTGTAACTGTGGTGTGAGCGAAAATTAACGCCCCACTTATGATTTGCACAAAAGAAGAGCAGCGTGCAGTGAGTAGTGTTTTTGTGGTCTGAGGGTGTACCTCATGCCAAAACAACTCATGGAAGAGCATAAACAGAAGTGTTTGGATGTCTGTAAATAAAATCTGATACTCTGAGGAAAGTGAAAGTTTCTTAAGAATATTCATCACTGGATGCAGTGCCGGTCCCAGGCCCGGATAAAATAGGAGGGATGCATCAGGAAGGGAATCCGATGTAAAAACTGTGCCAAGCTTGTGTGCGGATCGGATGGTCTGCTGTGGCGACCCCTTGCCGGGAGCAGCCGAAAGACCACAAAACAACAACAGCATTACCAGTGATGAGACATGCATTCATCACTACGAGCCTGAGCGTGAACAGCAGAGTGCGGAACGGAAACATCCTCAATCACTAACCGAGAAAAAGTCCTTTGAAAAGTTTCAGCTGGAAAAATCAGCTGGAAAATTGATGCTTACAGTTTTCTGGGATTCTCAAGGGCCAGGATGGTCACATTATCAGGAAAAAGGTTCAACAATCAACAGTGCTCGTTACAGCGAGACGCTGAGAGCTGAAGCCTGAACTTCAGATCAATCACAGGGGCCTGCTATCCAAGGGCGATGCAGGACGATGCACGTCCACACACTTCTGGTACACGCTGCAAAAACTTCACTTTGAGGTGTTCAAGCATCCTCACTACACAGTAGTCCTGATCTTGCTCGATCAGACTTTCACCTGTTGGGTCCACTGAAAGCAGCACTATGAGATATGAAGATTCACTGATGCTGAAGAAGTGACGACAGCGGTGCATACGTGGTTCGCAGTTCAGCAATGATGAAAAATAATGCATTTGTCTTTTCTAAAATACATTCTACAGCCAGAATGCGGATGATTTTTGAACTCCACTCACTATATTTTATCTGAATATCAGATGTTATTTTTTTATTTTCCATTTAAACTACAGATTGACTGTTTGTCGCTGGTACTGGTTCAATTCTGATACTGGGTTTTGTATTGGTGCCGCCTCTAGTACCAGCATCTATTTAAAAAAATCGATGCTAAGGAATAATAATAAATAAATAAATAAATAAATAAAAAAACATTGCTACTGTGATGTATAACTACGAAATATAATTACCTATTAACTGAAGACTGAAGACAAATAACATTGGCCGCTTTGCTGTGCGTATTTGATTCGGGGAAGAAATCACTGTCTGCTCAATATGAGAAATAAAATGCATGACACCTCATGCATACAGACATCCAGGAATACAAATGACGGTTTATCCTCCAGCTATTTGGAGCATTTTCACACCCATCAGCCCCGTTTGCTGAGTCTGAATCAGAAAATCGATCCTTTTAGGTTGTTTATTTGCTTTAGTGTGGCTCCACACTGCATTAAACAAAGCAGTATGCAGGGGAAAGAAATGGCCGCGAGGCATAGAGGGCTGTAATACACTCTTTCATTCGCTGGTCAGAAATACCGCGAGGAGGAAAAATACCCACACCTTCCTTTATGTCACCTGCGCATGGAGAACATGGAGCCGATGTTACATAAAGGATTCCGACGTTTAAATAGCTCTGTGTGTCCCGCCAGCTCCTTTCTCTTTTTGTTTGTTCAAGACACTTTGCATTACTGCAGCGCTACAGCTCTGTCCTTACAATAAGCAATAACAGTAATGATAAATAACTGCGTTCTCCCACATTCTCAAATACATTCTCTTGAAAGCAACCATTTACAGTCACTGTTTTAAATGTAAAACATCTGGCATATTTTCTTTACACTTACTTCATAGCAGTAGGAAGACATTTCTCCTTGTTTATTTACATGCTGGAGGCCTCGCATGCTCAAGTACACTTGGTTAATAAATCTGATTCCGAACCATACCATACGACATTAGCATAGCATTAGCAACATCAGCAGACAAATACTGCCTGGCAAAAAAATTAGTTTTTTCTTTTTCTTTTTTTCTTTCTTTCTTTTTTTTTATAGATAGGTCAAAGTATTGGGCTGCATTAAGCAAAGAAATCAACTATGGAGATTTAAAATGACTGGAACTTGGGTTAGAACCCTTAATAAATAGTCCCAGTTTCTAAATGCGGATTTTTTCAGAAATGTGAAAAAAAAAATGAATGGAGATCACATAAAATAACGTAAAATAAATGTTGGAGGGGAAAAAAATTCCACCTTGAAAAAAATAAATAAATAAAAATAAATAAATAGCCTACCAGGATATGAGCAAAAAAAAATTAAGCTAGGGAAAAAAAAAATTAAGGGATTTTTTTTTTGCCTTTTTTTTTTTGTATGCTTGCGAGATCTTGCCAAAAAAAAAAAAAAAATACTCGGATAGATAATACTTGGATTAGAGTTACACGTGAACTCTAGAGTTAGGCGTGTTAACCAGACATCGAGAGAGTTACTGAGTAGAATTCTGAGTAGCTGAGTTTTACTTTCAGCTTGGCCTAAAATAAAATCATTTATTTTGTACGCTGGAAGATTGATCCGGAAGTAGGAGTCATGTGGTCTCGATTTTTTTTTTCCAAAGTCACGTTTTTTTTTTTTTCATCCTCAGATTTATTTATTTTTTGTCCCCTTAGGGGCTCCGTACAAAGAAATGGCAAAAGAAATCAACAATAAAAATTAGAGCCATGTTTTTATTGTTTTAAAAGTGAAAGTAAAAGCATTTCCATACACACACACACACATACACATACACATACACACACACACACACATACACACACACACACACATACACACACACACACACACACACACACACACATACACACACACATACATACACACACACATACACACACACATACACACACACATACACACACACATACACACACACACACACACACACACACACATACATACACACATACATACACACACACACACACACACACACACACACGATGTGATGAGACCGCACAGCTGTGCGGCCATAAGGAAACCACTTGTTAGTGGGACTACTCCGAAAAAAAAAAAAGGCTTGCATTTGCTAGAGCGCATAAAGAACAAACTTTGAAGCAATGAACCAAAGGTCTGATGAGTTCAGTTTCTAAATGCGGATTTTAGCATCAGGTCTGAATTTGACCTCTTCAACCCTGCTTAATTAATGAGTTTGTTCCTGATGGTCTCTGAGGGCTTCATTTTACTCACAGATGCTAAAAAGCATTTAAGCGAGTCTTTAAAATTTAAAATGGAGAAATTCAAATAAGTGTTAGCAAAGTTGTCAGATTATTGCTGTGTTTATTTTGTTGTTCGGACAACGTCAACACTCAATAGTAAATGATCTCTCTAAAAAATAATATGCATACATTCACACACAATATTTCTTATTTCTCATACATACTGTACATTTCAACTATTCACGCTCGTCCATAATTACGTTCACGGTCTGAGACATCACCGCAAACATTGTTACTAATTAGGAATTACAGTCAGCTTCCTAATTACTAGAAATCCTAATGAACTAAATCATTATCTGAGTAACTTCGGGTCAAAGGATCGCCTTCACGCTCAAGCTTTAGTAAACAACAGCTATAGACTGAGCGCTTGCCAGCACAGACGCCTGCGTTCGCGTGTTGCTCTGTGTTAGTGTGACATCACAGGGGCTGAGAGAGGAAGCCTCTGCGGTTCTCACACTGCCAGGGTGTAATTAACACGCCAGGAGCTCAGGCGCGGCTCGGTGCAGAGGCGTACGCGTGTACCGCCTGTAATCCCCATAAAAGCCGGGACTTCTATTTAGGAAAAGAAGAGATGTATAGAGCGAAGACGGCTCTATAGGAAAAAGAAGAAAGAGAGGATGGTTAACTGGAGGAGCGAAAGGTGGATTTAGGAAGGAGAACAGAGTGGTACAGTAGGGCAGATGAACGAGAGAAAGACAGAGAGTGAAATAAAGCGGAAGAGGACGCAGGGGAGGAAGGAATGAGGAAAGTAACAGATGTATAGTTCATTGAATATTACTGCGAGGAATAAAATGAGTTCGTAGGGCCCAAATGGAGCATCTCTATTTTTCTCTCTCTCTCTCACACACACACACACACACACACTCCTCTTACTGCACACGTTTGCCAATGCTCATCCTTGCGACGCCCTCCAAAGCTGCACATTACAGCCGAACCCGGCACGCTGAGCATGTTTAAAGAGGTTCGCAATCTTATTAGCATTAAAAATTCTCATTTAATATCACAGATGTCACTCGCACTATAGGAGGTGAGCACCTTTGCGAGCACGCGCGAACACTAACAGCTTCTGAAAGGCTACTGGTGAGAAGAGATGCGAAACACACAGCTGAGGGTCTCGCTAACGAGCTCGTTACGCTTCCCCTCGTTAAGGGTACGAGCGAGAGCGCGCAAGAGAGAGCGTGCGAGAGAGAGAGATGGGACCGGTGCTTGCACACAGGTGGACTTCCTCAAAATCATCTCATCCTCTGTGTGTTGTAGGCATTTCATCATGGAGCCAGCGCACACATACAGTAATATGACAAGGGTGCGCTCATTAAGACCTAACTGGTGTATATTACCTGCGTAACAAGGGCATTAACTTGCAGCTCACACGCATCTGCAAACTCTCAACCATCACCACAGTGCTGCTGCATTCCCCCGGGGTCAGACTGGTGATTGGTCAGAATGTTCCTCAGAGGGATGACTGGCACCGCAAGTCGCGCAGGAAATCGAATAAATTATCGTTGCTAAGTCAAGTGATTTAAGTGAAATTCTTGATTTTTCTTCTTAGTAGGCTGGTGGGGTTCGGAGAACAGACAGTGTTAAGGGCCTTGCTCGAGGGGCCGAACAGCGGCAACCTGGCGGATCCGCGGCTCGGATCTCCGAGCTCTATCGGTAACTCGGAGCCTTAACACACTGAGCCGGGAACCTGCTGTTCTTTACGTCGAACATTTATGGAAGGAGTCTCCGGTATCGCTGTCTTTACAACAACCTGTCAATTTGCTTCACGCTTCTCGGCAAATTGTGCTTTCCTTTTTGTTTTTTCGCCTCAAGAGAACAAGAGGGAAAAAATAAATACTGTAATAAAGCACTACGGGATGCCTCGATGCCTTGCTGCATTTCAATAATGGACTGCGGTGCTATGAGATATAATGCTCTGCTGCTATAATAACAGCGCACGTGGTAGACTTCGATCGTCTCAGACATCATTTCAGCAAGGATCCTTTTAATCGGAGATAAACAAGTGCACGATGGGAAAACAGGGAGCCCCGTTTAGTCTTCGGTGACACCGGGAAGAAAGGCGTGTTAGAGAGCGCTTTGAAAATGTCACAAACATTAACCTTTCAACTGGGCCTGAGACGTCTGCTTCTGCCCTTTTATTGTATTACTTCATCTTTTTTTTTTTCTTCCTTCTCACTTAGCTTTCCAGTGAGACCGAGAAAAAAAATAATCTCTTTTCCAGAGACGCCGTGAAGGGCTGAGGTATTACGATATTCTATGCTGACATAGCTTTATGAAAGTAACTTTATAATGCAATACTTTGATGTAAAATGAATGTGTAGTAACAGTGGAGGGTTTTTTTTCATTCCTTTCTGTTTTTGCACTCCAAGCATTTAGTTTTTTTTTTTTTGTTTTATTACAACTTTGTAGGAAATGTATTGAAAATGTATTTACAAGGGAAAAAAAAAGGACAGAAATGCTAGAGACTCAGCTGTCTCAGGCATTACTGCCAAAGTATAAATCATGTTACAGTATTTAGGGTGAAGCGTCTTCTCTGAGTAAATATTTTACTCACAGCTGCCAAAATGTGAAAGGAACTTTGCTTAATACAGTATATAAAACACAAAGTTTAATTGCTTTTGTGGTTTCAGGGCCAAAATTGTACACATACAGATCACATTATTAATTCAATGCTGCTTAAAGTCTTTTAATTTGCCGAGCGAGCTGATGATTGACTCTAGCTGGTAGCTTCTCTGTGCCAATATAAAAAAAGTTGTGTTTGACAGCTATCTTCGGATTGACCAACTCGAAGGACAATGGGAAAAAAAAAATCGAAGGAGCTTAGGAAAAGGAGGGTACATTTACTCAGATCAGGAACGTCTCTTAGAGCAACTGCAGTTTCCAAGACCAGTTCAAACTATTGTACCCTCTGTAAGTTGAAGCAGGAAGTGGAGCCATTTTTCCAAAGTCTGGATAAGGACACAGACTGTCTCGTCCAGCTGATTGGTTCAGATGGTCAACCACCCAGGAACCACCAAAGCACAGGCCTGCCATGAACTGGAACCTGTTGTAACACCAGTGTCTCTGTCTACAGTCAAGCCAGATTTTCATCACCATGGACTGGAAGACGTCAGCCCAAAGGAAGAAGCATCTGCTTGCAAAGTTTGCAAAGAGAAAGCCTCCTGGAGAAAGGATTTGACCAAAGGTGTGTTTGGAGGAGTAAAGGATGTAAAGGAAGCATGGTGGTGGTAGCATCAGGCTCTGAAAGGTCTTGCTCCTAGTGGAACTTTGTGCATCGCACAAAGCGGCTGGACGAGGAGAACCTCACAGATCTTCAGCTGAACCTTAAATCCAGCTAGATGGTTGAAACTTCGACAAAACTGACAATGGAATGGATGAAGCAGGATGACTTCAGGATGACTTCACGCTTTTGGAGCCTCAACATTATCAACAATTTGCTCTGTGTTTAAAGGTCAGGTCTGTGCCAGGAAACTAACATTTAATTGAATTGATTACCAACGATGCCAAGAAGAGCGGTCAAATACCCAACCAGAATTCTGCCAGAAGCTTAGTGATGTTTAAACAAACATTAGTTGGGCTGTATGTATATTTTTGACCCTGTTGATATTAAAAAATATATAAAACTAAATTAAAACACTTGTGGTTTTTACTTTTACTATTAAAGTTGTTTCAAGAAATCATTGAAATCCTAATATTGCCATGGCGACCATGATAAACATTTGATTTTCATTATGTCACTGTTGCTATAGCAACAACTAGTGAAGGTGCCAAGTCTTGATATATACCAAAGATGTCTCTGTTCATCGTGCAAACTTCCCAGTTCCCTCGTCCAGTTAATACAGTCGAATGGCAAAGAAAACCGAACTGTTCTAACTAGTCTAACTATTCATGTAAAAGGAACATACAGTAAATAAACAGAATGAACCATAATTTCACCAAAAGCAATGTACAAATAGATTCGAGTTAGCTGACATGATGGCATAAAGTCGGTGTAACTCATTTGGAAGACGTTTCCACCAGCAGAAAGAAGAACAAAAACCCACAGATTTTGGACATATTGTGTTTGGAATGTGACTCGATATTCATTTATTATTAACAGATTTACCAAATTTACAGGAAAGCATTATTGACGTATCTCACGATTATACTGAACAGAAGCATGTCGGTGATTCGGCATGAGAGCAAGCCTGCAGTAAGTCTTTTGTTTATCTATGCATGATGACTGTTGTGGCAGTTGTAGCCAAAGCAACCCTGAACGTCATGCGAGCTGCGGCTTGCTCGGCAGCGCTACTTAGCATGTTGCTAATTACACACGGTGGGAAAGACCAAGACAAAGCAGCCATGACTGGAGGCTGATAACGCACATCATTAGTGATCTTCAGTGCGCTAAATGCTAATGCTGGTGGTCACCTTGACCAGTCCCAGAGTCAGAGACTGAATGTCCTAATCCCTACACTCAAGCACCAACACTGAAAAGCTGTAGCTGTCTAATAGCTAATTAAACACACTGTTTAATAGAGTTCTATCAAGCTAAATTATTTAAATGTGTCTTTTCCAATCGAGAAAACACCCAAATCTTAACACAGTCTTATTTCTTAGTATTATCTATTTAGTTGCCGTGAAAGCTGTTCTGCAATGTATGTGAGATGAGACCACGCGCTCACGGAGGGACATTACACGCTCCTGGTTGCCTTAATCATGTCCCCGCACCGTGTCCTGTCTCTCCCCGTGCATGGATTTTACACCTCGGCTCAGCGCGGAGATGGTTGTGATATTGACACGGTGAGATTCTGACACGGTGTGTGTTCTTACCCTGTACAGAGGGCTGCATTTGTCCTTAAAGCAGGGCACAAGGCGAGAGTAGATCTGTAGAGAGTAGTAATACGCTGCCAACTGCAGGGACAGAGCGCAGGGGGGCTGCTTCTCAAAACACGAGTTCGCATCCAGCACCTGAAAAACACACGGACAGGCTCTTTAGGTAGCATTAATACTATTATTACTATTCTTTTTTATTATTACTATTATTATTAATAATATTAATGTTATGTTAATATACTTTGATGTTATGTAAAGGAAGGGAATGAAACAAAGAAAAAATAAGGAAGGAAAGAAGATCAAAAGAAAGAAAGCAGCAAAGAACATGGAGCAAGGAATGAAAAAAGAAAAAAAGAAAAATGGAAAAAAGAAAGAAAGAAAGAAAGAAAGAAAAAAAAAGAAGGAAAACAGCAAGGAATATGGAACAAGGAAGGAAAGAAGAACAAAAGAAAGAAAGAAAGAAAGAAAGAAAGAACATGGAGCAAGGAAGAAAAGAAAAACAAAAGAAAGAAAAAAGAAAGAAAGAAAGAAAGAAAGAAAGAAAGAAAGAAAGAAAACAGTAAATACCATGGAGCAAGGAAAGAAAGAAAGAAAGAAAGAAAGAACATGGAGCAAGGAAGAAAACAAAAACAATAGAAAGAAAAAAGAAAGAAAGAAAACAGTAAAAAAAACATGGAGCAAGGAAGGAAAGACTAACAAAAGAAAGAAAAGAAAAAGAAAGAAAGATAGAAAGAAAGAAAGAAAGAAAGAAAACATCAACAAACATGGAGCAAGAAGGGAAGTACTGTAAATCAAAGGAAGCTAAAAAAATAATAGCAAAAAATAGCTAAAAAATTGCAAAGAAAAGGAAGGAAGGAAGGAAAATAGTAACAAAAAAGAAGGACGGAAAAGAGGGATGAATTGATGCACAGAAGAAGAATGGAAGGGAAATGGAAAAAAGAAAGATAAGTAAGTAAAAGACAAAAAGGAGGAGCAAATTTCAAGGCCTTACACAAAGACAGGAAGGAAAGAGAGCAGATGTACAGTAAGGTGGTGAGGATGACAGAGAGAGGAAGAATAAGAATCCTGACAAGACAAATGAAGAGAAAAGTAATGAGAGAAGAAGGAGTGAGAGATAACGAGTGGAGAGAAGGAACAAACAAGTGGAGGGGAGGGAAAAGCACACGACTAGGAAATAAAGGTACGGTAGGGTAAGGAATCAGAACAGATAAGATGGGAAAGAAATTCAAGACAAGCACGGGAAAGCAGAGTCAATGGACGGGAAAGGAAGGAAACACAATACATGTTATATCATAGTACATTACGCATAATTAGGACGCAGAAAAAAAGGAAAGACAAAGCTGGGAAAAAGAAAAGAAGGGGAAGGACGACAATACAAGGAAGAGAAGAGAAGAGTCTTTTGTAGGAGGTATAAGGATGGTGCTGAGTGTGGATGCTCAGTGATGGGATTAAGCCGGGGATTGTGATCATTCTCCGCTGTGTGTATGCGTGTGCCTGTGAGTGTGTGCTGCTGCACTCCATGCTTCAGCTGAGGAAGGAAAAGCAACAAAGTCAGTAAACAGCCTCAATCTTGAGTTAATTCGTGTGTGAGCCTGAAGCAAACACACCCACACCGCCGAGCCTTTTTAACATTCCGTGCTTTTTCTCCTCCGAATCTGCCTCAGTCATTTTTCAAAGCAACTTAAGCTGACACTTCAACATGCTTCCCAGTGCCAGACGAGAAGTATGAAAGAGAGGAACACACACTCACAGCACAGACAGGCTCAGATCCATACTAGAACAGGAACGTACATGCACACACACACACACTCACCTGAGGCAGAGCGAGCAAATAGGCCAGCGCCAGTGTCATGTCCCGGGGAAAGGCATCGCTGGCCAACTGGAGCAGAACTTACAGACAGAGAGACAGAGAGAGAGAGAGAGAGAGAGATGATTTTTTTTTTCCATTTTACTATTAGGTGATAAGTCGGTATAAAATATTGAAATTAACATACTGTATTATGATATAAAAACAACATGTATGGAGTGGAATCCTTATACCTGTCTCCTTATTATTTTGCAATTAATATAACAGAATGTAGAGCACATGGCATGGTGACAGGATCATGGGCACCCAAGGCTCACTCGTACCCGCCGGACCAACGGCCATAAATTACAGAAAAAAGGCAAAGCTGGCTCTGATAGAAAGGCACCAGATCACCCAGTGCACCGCACGGACGCACGCACGCGGCCTGGCATCCAGAGAACCCAAATACCAATCTGATCGAGCACACATGGGAGGAGCCAGACAAACAAATCTGATCCACAAAGACTCTACACAACCCGCAGTACCCAAAGCATCCGCTGCCAATGTCCCGGTGTCAGATACCCACAGCACTCCCCAAGCCCCGAGAGGCACAGCGAGGAAACGCAAAACCTAGGTGCTTTTAATGTTATGGCTGATTGGTGTTTATACAGTTTTGTTGATAGTTTTCTTCAAAGATGGAAGGATGAAAGGAAGGAAGAAAGGAAGGAATGCTGGAGGTATGAAAAAAGTATAAAAGACAGCAAGAAGAAAGAAAGAAAGAAAGAAAGAAAGAAAGAAAGGCATGATTAAAAAGAAAGATAAGAAAAAAAGGAAAGAAAAAGAAAAGGAAGGACAAAAGGAATAAGGTTGAAAGAAAGGAGCCAGGAGGGAGAGAAAAAAGAACAAAAGAGAAGGATTAAAGAAAAGATGAAAAAAGGAAGGACAGAATGAAGACCAGAAGAGAGTTTGGAAGGATAAAAGGAAGGAAGGAAGGAAAATTTGTAAAGGAAGTACTTTGGAGGTATGTGGAAAAAAATGTAAAGGATGAGAAGAAGGAAGAAAGTAAGGAAGGAAAGAAGGAACAAAGAGAAAGTAAATGTTTAGAGAAGGAGGAAAGGAAGGACAAAATAAAGAAGGTTAGAAAGAAAGCAAAAAGGGATGAAAGAAAGAAAAAAAGGAAGAATAAAATAAAATCTGTAATGAAGGATAGAACGTAGGGAAAAAAGCAAGGAAGAAAAATTGAAGGATAGAATGAAGACCAGAAGAAAAGAAGGAAGGAAAAGAAAGGAAATATTTAGAGAAGGGAAAAAAGAAGGAAAGGAAGAATGAAAAGGCTAAAATGAGGGAGTAAAAAAAAACAGAAAGGAAGAATGGAGATTAAAAAGATAAGATAGAGGGAAGGATGTGAAGAGGAGAAGAAGGCATTTCAAGTCCGAGTGTTCAGAGATTCAGGAATAAGAAGCCGCTCTCAGCATCAGCGCATAGAGTCGGCGTGACGAATGTGCTGTACGTACATTACTGCGCCTGTAAACACTCCTCCGCACGAGCACGCCGCGCTCGGGTCTACAGGACTCGCCTCGTCAGGGTACTACTGCGCACGGTGCATTTTAACTCGGGGAGAGAAAACTCTCTAATTTATCACATCAACATTTCTGGATGTTATTTTTGGGACAAAGTCACATGTACGTCTTCGCTTTCCCTCTTCCCCTGAGTAGAATGTTTTAAAAAGTATAGATAAATCAACAGAACATAGACAGAGCAACGACAAGTCGCGCAGTTTTGCAATGTTGTACTGTGCATAATAATTATAATAAGAATACTATCAAAATGTATATAATAAACTGAAAAAAACATATATGAGCACAAACCTCATATCCAGATGTGAAAGGTTGAGAAAAAGCAAAAATGCTGTAATTATGCTTTTGACCCTAAGGCTTGAATACTGTACATTCTGTATGCAACCAACAAATGCTCATTATTTTTTGTTTGTTTGTTTTGCTTTCATTTCGTTTAATGAGCATTCCCATTATAAAAAAAGTGCAGACGTGCTACGCAAACAAACAAACAGCAGTCCTGCATACTGTACCTCGAATGTACAGGATTCAGCTGTAACTGTTAGCATAAAATTTACAAAGCGCTTTAATAAGGTTGCTTAATTCATTTAAATCAATTCAGTTTTATTCATATTGTACTTTCAATATCAACGTTCATTGTCGCAAAGAAACTTTACAGGATGAAACTAAAATGAGTTTGAAGTGTGAAAAAAAAAAAGAATAAAAAAATGATCAGATAGTCCCTGATGAGCGAGCTGAGAGCGATACTGGCAAGGAAAAACTACCTGAGACGGCAACAGGGAGACACCTTGAGATGAACCAGACTCAGCAGGGAACCTGTGCTCATTTGGGTGATAACGGCGACATGGCGGCTAAATATCACAACACAAGATGATGGATGAGCTACAGTAAACAAGGAAATCGATGCGTGACTGGAGGCTGAGGATGAGGAGGAGGAGGACGAGAGTCCAAATGGGCTGCTGGGACAAGAACCAAATAACTGCTGGTTCATCCTTATACGACAGCTACTGTAATGCAGGAATGATCTCCGTCAGAATTAACGCCTTAAGCTGTGCCAGTCCTTAATACGGTGAATCGTTACCATGGTAACAAATTCAGGGGGCATTAATTTCACCACAGCATAACGACGAGCAGGTTTAAATAAATAAATAAATAAATTAATTAATTAATTTAAAAAAATCTTCTGACATTCCTAGTAAAAATATTTCAATTCCAATCCATGATTCTCCATGAAGTTACCTGGCAGAATGACATTAATATGAATTGCTCATTTAATCCCATGTCAGTTATTAACACTATAAAGCATAACACGGATGTAGGTTACCTTCAGTAGCTGGGAAAAGCTGCTGGCCCTCACTCTTGGTCTCGGCTAGTTTTCCGGTGCGCAGCAAAACTTCTGCGAAGTCTTCCTGAGGGACGTAGTCATAGGACGAGTACACATCATCCATCTAAAACATACGGAGCAGTTTCCGGATTTTATTTGTCTACAATACAACCATACACATTCCAGTAGCGATCAAACCTTGGGATAACAATTTATCCTGAAATAAGAGAGATATACTACAGATTCATGCTGAAAATAAAATTTGCAATAAAATAACATTTACACGGCGGCGCGGTGGTTGGCACTGTCGCCTTGCACCTCCAGGGCCCGGGTTCGATTCCCGCCTCTGTATGCCTGGAGGTCAGTCTAATTGGTGTTCTCCAAATTGCCCATAGCGTTTGAATGAGTGTGTGTGTGCATGTGTGTGTGCCCTGCAATCGACTGGCACCCCGTCCAGGATGTACCCCGCCTCGAGCCTTATGCCTTCCTTGATGAACTCCAGACCCAACCCCCACCCAACCATGTAAACAATATAAATTTACACAAGAAATTTCAATTACAAAATAAAATACAATTAGAAAAGAACGTTCAGATGCAAACTTCACCAAAATGTCTATATTTTATCTAACACGAGTGCCAGCTTTCTTCCTTGCCAAGCCCCTGGAGGTTCCCATAGAACACCGTATACTGTATATACATGCACTAATGTTTAAAAATGGTGCTTTTATTTACTTCCTAAATATCAACATTTCCAAAAACAGTCATTTTCACATTTGGCTATGTGTTTAGACTTTTTGATTTCTGAGATACTAAACTGACATACAGAAAAAGATGCCATCAGTTGTCACTCACTCACTCACTCACTCACTCATCATCTATAGCGCTTAATCCTGTATTCAGGGTCACGGGGGCCTGGAGCCTATCCCAGGAGACTTAGGGCACATGGCAGGGTACACCCTGGACAGGGTGCCAATCCATCGCAGGACACAGACACACACATACACTCACTCATTCACACACTATGGACAATTTGGAAACGCCAATTAGCCTAACCTACATGTCTTTGGACTGTGGGAGGAAACCGGAGTACCCGGAGGAAACCCACCAAGCACGGGGAGAACATGCACAAACTGCCTTACATCCTACGAACTGCCTTACTCCTTACAGTTTCAGCAGAAACAGACTGCTATGAAGGTACTGTATAGGAAGAAACTGACCGGGTTGATGTACGGATCGTCGAACAGCTCCTCATAGAATGAGCTGCAGCCTTGCCTCTCCAGTCCTGCGTTCTGATTGGCCGACCCCATGCTGTGCAAATCGGCCTCTTGACCCTGACGTGAGACACGAATCCACGTTCAAACATTTAGAACTTCCAATATGGTAACTCAAACGCTTTGGTCTTTCACCAAAAAAAAAAAAAAACACAGGTTATGAGGAGGAGCTTCAGTGGGAGTCGTACGTGCAGTGGGCGGAGGTAACTGATGGAGTCTTTCCACCACTGGGAGTCGCTGATGGTGTTCAGCACGGCCTTGGTGTTTACCGTGGTGCTGGTCAGAACCTCGATGGTGCGGGCGGTTGTTCTCTGGAGAAGAGCTGAGTGCTGAGAGAGTCCTGACCCTCCACCTCCACCAACAGCAGCCTGCAAGAAATCATACATAACTGCAGTACAAATCAGAACCACAGGGTGCAAAGGAAGGTCAACATCTAAGTCCATAATGGAGCAGGAAGAAGAACCCTGTGCTAGTCCTGTCAGGCACTACACTCCCATAATCCTTATGATTTGTACGAGGTGCGCCATCAACAGACTAGAGAAAGGATTGCAAAAACAAAGACTTTGAGACTTCCAGCAAGTATTATATAATATGATCCCAGTAAGTTTCCCTAACCTGCAGCTTATTCCTGAGCACATACTGGAACAGGAACAAATGATAATATGAAGGATTTTTTTTTTTAAATAAACAAAAGCATGACGATGCCATATATAGAGATGTATGAACACCAAATGACTAAAATCTGTTTAGTTTATGCTTTTACAAGACTCTCATCTTCAAAAGCTGCGTTAAACAATCACATCCACCGTTTAAAACAATACACCTTGAATCATGCGGCTATAAAATCCTCAGATCTGATTGGTCGGAATGTGTTTTTATTTCAGCACTCATTCTTCTGCGTTATTGTTTCTGAACTAACAAGGACTTGTGTGTGCGCGCGCCGTTGAAACTGATTGAAAGGGATGCTCGTTATTTCTTTGTTTTTCCTGTTAGTCTCCAGCTCTCATCTTTAATTCGGTGGAAAAGAATCATTTCATAAAACATCTGATCCGTCTTTTTTCCCCCAAAGATATAAAAAGATACGCCGCGGACGAATTGCCAGGGTGTAAATGTACAGTATGTCGATGAGCACAGACAGTACAGGAGAAAGTAAACGACAGTACCTGCGAAACGCATCTGTGCATATCTCTACGTCTTTTCGAAACGCTCGTTTTACCCACAATGCCAGCAAGCAGGTCATAAGCGCATGGCTCGCGGCGTTCAAACACTTCCACACACTTCAGTGAGCGCATGAATCTTTAAACACTCTCTCTGCAATTTTTTTTTTTCAACGCAGAGCAGCTCGGCTTGAAGGCCGTCATATTTACAGCAGATTAAAAAACGCAGCGTGCGCTTTGCTTTCACGGCCTGCGTAGCGTCCCGGGCGCGCATGTGTTCATCAGTTCGCTGTGCCTGCACAGGCTAGGTACGCGTCAAGGTAAGACTGCTACCTGATCTTGGTCGTCCCCTGCTCCTGGGGTTTGAGATGGGGCCATCTTGTAGTTCACCGCCTGGTAAAGGATCTTAAAGTAAAAAAAAAAAAAAAAACAGTTAGTTTATTATCTCTTTTCTTACAAAGCTGTAACCATCATAGTCACTTCACAGGATGCCGTTTTTGCTGTTACTTGATGTTTCCCCCTGCGATGTGCCATGATGGATAAATGATTCAGTGTTATGTCACTTCCTTCTTTTATGTCACGGATTGTGTTTTTAGCGCTCAGCTGGAAGCAGACTCGCACTCCCGAACCCGAGTTAAAACCTGCATGCGAGCGAGCTGCATTTTAAAAGCCGGGAAAAAAATTTAAAAAGATGGAGACGATGCAATCAGGACAAAGAAAACAAATGATACTGTAATTAATCACACTGAGCATTGTGTGTCAACTATTTATGAAATACATCATCGATGGTGGACCAATCGGTTAGCCAGGACACCAGGGCATGTCTGTCACATCTTTTTGAAATGCTATTTAAAAAACACCGACACCACAGACTAGGCATGGACGGTTATCGCATTGATCTTGACTGATCGCATGTCCTTGTAAACATTATGGAGAACGTACAGTAGGTTTACTCAGCTTGATCATCTAATAGATGAATTTTGCTGTTCTATTCTTATAAGTCTTAATAACATATCCGTGGCTTTCGGTCGACACATTTTGCAGACGTCTGCATACAGATTACGTAAATGTACTGGCTGTAAGTCAAGGACGCAGATTATGCAATGGCTCTTAAACCAGCGAGCAGGTGATCGAAAGGGTCGACTGCAACATCGGCACTGGAGACGAGGGAAATGAGTGCCGTGTAAAAGGAAGCACACACACCTGTGTTTGCAGAGAGCTGGAGGCTGCTAGAAGGTTCTGGATCTTGGCAGGAGGGCAGTGAGTCAAAGCAAACGCCATCAGCTCCTGGCGAGCCGACAGTTGCGTGTAGCTCTCACACTGACCCAGCTGAGAACAAACACCCCAACCCTGGCTGTAGCCTAGAGAGGGAGAGTGTGTGTGAGTGTGTGTGTGTGAGTGTGTGAGTGTGTGAGCGAGAGAGTAAGTGAGTGAGTGAGTGAGAGAGAGAGAGAGAGAGAGTAATTAGGAAACAAAAGGTTAACATAATTTCCACTGAACTGTTATTGGGGCTCTGAGATTTCTGCTGATAGCAATTAGAGATTAGCGTCCCTTGTTTCTCTGTCCTATGCCAATCTAAACAACGTTTTACACACACACACACACACACACACACACACACACACACACACACATACATACAAACACACACATACATACACATGCATACACACATGTACACATACGTACAACCACATATACATACACATGCATACACACATGTACACATACGTACAACCACATATACATACACACACACATACACATATACATACACACATAAATACATACACACACACATACATACATACACACACATTTACACACACATACTCACACACACATCTACACACGCACACATACTCACACACACACACACACATACTCACACACACACACATCTACATACTCACACACACACACATCTACATACACACACACACACACACACATCTACATACACACACACATCTACATACACACACACACACACACATCTACATACTCACACACACACACATCTACATACACACACACACACACACACATCTACATACACACACACACACACACACATCTACATACACACACACATCTACATACACACACACAC